>NMUG010007800.1:0-11913 GCA_002855965.1 Monotropa hypopitys | reverse complement strand
AGGAACAAGCTCAATGGTGAACTCGATCTTCTTATCAGGCACAATGCCAGGCAACTCGTCAGAAAAAACATCTGCATATTCACGAACTATCGGTATGTCCTCAATACTAGGACTGGGCTGTTGAGTGTCAACCACATGAGAAAGAAAACCCATACAGCCTTTGCTCAATAAAGTCCTTGCCTGAAGACATGATATCAATTCACACCTCCCCGCCATCTTCTCTCCAAAAAATTTCACCTCCTCATCATCCACAAAACGAAACGTGACCTCCTTCTTCACACAGTCAATCACTGCTCTATAGGTGGATAGAAAATCCATTCCTAGAATAACGTCGAAGTCTACCATAGGTATAGGAATCAAATCCACCATAAGGGATTTCCCTCCCAACAATAATTCGCATCTCGTATAACAGACGTTCACCCTTTTGGGTTTCCCCATCGGTGTAGAGATAGATAACATATATGGCAACATAGAGGGTAGTTTGTCTAACTTCGACCCAAATGATATAGACACGAACGAATGGGTAGCACCAGAATCAATAAGAATACGTGCATAATGATCAGCAATAATAATGGTACCTGAAACCACCTCAGGTGCTGCCTCAACCTCCTGCCGAGTAATAGTGAAAACCCGCCCTCGCTTCACCTGACTGCCAGCGCTCGCAGCTGCTCCAACAGAAGATCCAACTGCCGTAGAATTTTCCGACTTATGTGGCTGAGAACATTGTGGAGACTTGTGCCCCCACTCACCACAGTTGAAGCATTTAAACCTCATATCTCCGCCCTTTGGTCCTGGACAGTCTCTCAGAACATGCCCTGTTTCGCCACATCCGAAACATCTACGCTCTCTAGTAGGAGCATTACCCACAGATTGACTTCCACGGTCTTGATCACCATCTCTTCTACTCTGAGACTTAAAGCCACTGAAGCTCTTCTTGAACGAGGGTTTATTCACCCCAGATTTAAAACTTCCTCCTGCACTGGAGGTCTTACTCTGCCATCCACGACTAGAATTATTCTTTCGAGCCCTCTGCTCCATAAGCCCCTCCACGTCTCTGCCAATTCGCCTTGCCATATCCACGAGATCTGCGTAATCTCGCTCTCTAAAAGAAGTAAGTCTGGTAGCAATGCTGGCATTCAATCCATGCCTAAAGCGCTAACATCGAGTCTCCTCTATATTCACCAGAGGCACTGCAAACCGAGACAAAGCAGAGAATATAGCCTCATATTCTGCTACAGTCATGGATCCTTGCTTCAGATACAAGAATGCATTCTGCTGATCTAGTCGATAAGTAGCTGGGAAGTACTGATCGTTGAAGCCTTTCACGAAAAGCTCCCAAGTCATCACATGTGGGGGTACAGCAACATCCCCTATCACTGGCATCGTGACTTGCCTATTGTAGGCCTCCCACCAAAACAAAGCCTCGCCCTTCAAATTGAAGGTGGCCAAATTCACCTTCTGCTCCTCTGCTACTCCCAAAGTAGTGAAAACTCGCTCTACTCCTCGTAACCATTACTCCGCCACAGCTGGAGAAACAGATCCCTCAAACTCTGAAGGACATAATCGGCGAAAACGGTCAAGAAGACCCGTAGCAGCTGCTCTAGTCTACTGATTAGTTTGCCACAGCATAAAGGCAGTATGATTTTCCAAGAACTTCGGATTAGCTCATGTCGGGGGCTGATCCACCTCCCCTACGGCCGGACCATTAGAAGCAGCATCCTCAAAGTTTTCCATCTCACTCCTAATCATTAACAGATAGGAATATATATATTAATCACCATAATCAAAACGTATATTTTCAGTCACATATACAATCCATCAAGTAAGAAATTACACCACAAAATCTGACACCTAATGGTTCATTGTCATCGTTCACCTATACATCGTTCTAACACAGGATTCCGGTACAATTGTGCATTTTCGACTAACTTCCCAAGACCTCTCGTTTGAAGATACGTTGATCAGGCGATTTTCAAACCAGATTTCAAGGTAGTCCATCGAGTGTCAAAGTAACACACACAACGATTTCCGGAGGAGTAAGATAATCTGACTCAACCTATCTCTCATCTCAAAGACTCAACATCCTATGTCACACTGGTTCCTAGAATCTTATAAACCTAAAGCTCTGATACCAAGCTGTAATGACCCGTCCCGGAAAACCAATATTTTAAATAATTTCCGACTATGAATCATTACTTAAACCTCTTACTATTTTTCACCCAATAATTTTTTTCTGTTTTTCAAAACATTTTAAATAAGATAAGCAGCGAAACTAAAGAAATGTTAAATTAAAACCACCAACTACTACATATCCAGTGTGACAAGTCTAAACATGACTAAAATACGGTCCCAAAATAAAAAAGAAACTAACAGTCTGAAATATAAACTAACTCGCATCCTCACTCTACAACAGTAAGGAAGAAAAGTACTGAAGCTGTAAAAGAAATGACTCCTGAAAGATGAGTCCTGAGCAGCTGGCAATGAACCCCTCTATGTCTTCTTATCTGGATATAAGAGCTACCACAAAAGAAGCAGATATATCCAAGAGCGTCAGATTTACAGTCAATATAGTAAACCATCAATTACAATGTAATGAAAGATGAATTTAACAACAACGTAAGGGGTTGTGACTCTCCCCTGAACAAGTACACCGTAAAGGAATATACATTAACACAACAATGTAAGGGGTTGTGCCTCTCCCCAAGTAACCAATAGTAACAATCATAAACGTCTTTTTATACTTTGAGTATTTTAAATTATCACCGTTATCACCGTCAATGCTAAGGAGGACTAAATCAACTCCACTAGCTAAGGGCGAATATAACAAGCCCTAGTATTCCATCACCGTAGGCAACACACCATTATCGTCGAAATATATCACCGTGTTGCATAAAAATGCATATTTAAATTATTCATCAATATTCCATCACCGTAGGCAACACAACACTGTTGCCGGAATATAATCACCGTGTTGCATAAAATGCATGTATGTTTGAATTTGTTCATCATTCACCGTAAACGTCATATCATCGTAAAGCATCGTAGATATCATTGTGAGATTAATTATGACCATGTCAACACCAACAATTTGATACATCTTTTACCACTACAACATCACAAACACTATTGAGAATATTATAGGCATCGTGTGAAATGTGCTTGTATCACCTATCACTCGAAAGTGAAGTTATCATTGCTATCATTGTAACTAAGCATGCATGAAGGAGACAAGTGTGTATCAATAGAGACAAGTAGCTATTTCACCAATTAATTCTAAACACACCACATCATCCAAATATCACATATGTAATTCATGATAAACTATATAAAAACTGAAATCTACACACTCACAATGTGATGCGATCTCCGAAGTGTGAATGCTACTGAATCCTCTTGGATGATTCCGGTATATCTCCTGTGATTTATTTCAAAGTTGTATAAGGATTCGTACTAAATCAATAATGACTTGTACATTTTTATTATAATTTTCCAGACACCATTTCCCCACTGAAATTCCTTATATTTTCTAGAAATATTATTTCATAACAATCCTTGTACTAAATTTTGTGTTTTTAACATTTTCTGTCAAACCGGTACGAGGCCGGTGTACCGCCCGGCATGCCGGCCGGCATGCCGGTTAAGGCAAAATTTCATAGTTTTTAGGAAAAACTAAGTTTCTTTCCAAATATGTTTTGGCCATCCTAATAGCCTCTAATTCTTAAATTTTTAACAGTAGACATTCTTATACATCTTTGAATTACAATTTCATAATTTTTCAGAATTAAAATTATGTGATTCTGTTCAGTTTCAAGGGACCGGTATACAACCGGTACTTAGTCGGTATACCGCCCGGCATGCCGGCCGGTGTACCGGTTAGAGTAAAATTCCCCCAGTTTGGTTCAGTTTCTCAAGATTTTCAAAGTTAATTTCTAATATCCACATGATATATTTTCCAAATATTTTCAATAGTAACAATGCTTAATAATATCTGTATTATCATCCCTAAGAATTTTTAGAACCAAAATTAGGATTTTAGGCAGTTTCTAGGCCACCGGTATGAGACCGGTACGCAGCCGGTATACCGCCCGGCATACCGGCCGGTATACCGGTCTACAACAGAGAGTGGCGATTTTTGACAGACTCAATTTTTGGACTTCTCCAAGGCTTCGAAAACATCATAATCGATCTCTAAAAATTCTGAAATAAATTATATGCACTATACTTAGGTTGTAGAACAATAATATGTTAGATTTCGACAAAATACCTTTGTTTGACGGATTCACGAAGTGGGTTTTGTGCGGAAGAAGTTCTTCACGTTCTTCGTGTTCTTGGACAATTCGATCCCAATGACTGATTTTCTCAGAGAATTTTGTGTAGCTTTCAAGGGTTTGATATTCAGGTGAGTCTTTAGAATTCCATAGATTAGTTTTATAGGTTTTAAGGTAGAAATTAATTCCATTGGGAGTTACAAATACATAATATTTATATACATAATGATATTGATTTGTAACTTCTTCTTGACTCCTAACAGTCCGAATCCTTCACATTCCAACAGTCAAAATGTATTATTCCCTTATTACTTCATATTTTTAATTGATTTTGTAACTCCCAAGCCAATTATTAAGGATTTCAAATACTTTTGATACAATATTCATGGTCCTTCAGGAGCATTTCGGCTACCATGGGGTTCCAAGCTCCTAACTACACCATGTTCACTTGTAATTTCCATATATTACACAATTACCCCATAAGGTCTTATGTTTATGATTCATCATTATTTAAATGGTTAAATAATTCCAAAAATCACCGAAAAATCCCTAAAATTTCCAAACTTCTTTATTTATTTTTCTACACTTATATAAATTATTCTCAACCTCGAATATTATTTATTTTTATTTTTATTTTTATTATTTTAATGGTACGGGTATTACAGACTGACATGTCACAGGAATCCTGGAAAGCTGATTCCACTACCAGGCGTGTGTCTGCCATAAGTAGGGAATCCAAGATGCTGTACCCTAGGAGAATCTTCTATGAAATCGAGGTTGCATGCTGTCTGGCCGAAGAGGCACCCTTCAGTACCATACACCATCGGCTAGGAGCTGTCCTGGGCAATAAACCTTTCGGGCCGAAGTGAGCACTGGGAACCCCCTCCGTCGATTCTGTCTTGGTCGACTGCTTGACCTATGCATGGTTAACTGGACCTCAGACCTGGTACCTGGAGCTCCGACCTCCCTTCTTGGTTATGCCCCCAACAATAGCCCCTCAACCCCTTTGGCTGAGGCATCTTGGCCAAAGCGGGTTTACTTGAAGCTATAGGAAGGCATTGGTGCCAAAGAGGCATGGACGAACTAGGATTTGATGCCCCTAGGGACTTGTGCATCTAACAACTTAATACCCATCACTTTTTGAATGTGATTACATGTCACTCTTTGTGCTGCTGGCGCCTCTGTCGCGATGTCATTCCAACAGGTGTTAGTCCCAGTCATGATTACGCATCTGAAAAGATGAGACGTTAGTCCACATGGCGCGCTACCGATGGTTGGTCCTGTGGCTGATTTGATAGGCCGCACATGCGGCGGTCATTCGGTGGCATCGGCCCACCTTTTAATTAATGTTGTAATCATTGATGTCTCCTTACCGGTTGGTTTGGTCGACCGGTCACTTGATTTTTCCCACCCAAAGCCTGGGCTATATATTCCCCTTTTAGGGTTGCAATTCACACCATTTGCAGTCCTACTGAAGCTCTGCCTCTAGTGATTTCCGGTGACCATCTACAATGATTTTCGGCAAAGCTATTTGCAGTTTCTTCCTCCTGGATTCATCTTCCAGGTATGCCACTGTGCTTCCTGTTGCCTTTAGTTTTCTTTTTTCTTCCATCGATTCAGAGTTTCCTTCCTGTTTTGGCCATAGGGTTAGCCTCCCAAGTCCTTTTAGGATGCTGTAAAACTCAGTCTTCATTGTTTTGGGGCGTCCTCCCTCTTGTTGATGGGGTTTTGTTTCCCAGTTGACTGGTGGTTTGTCACCCACTTGAGTCTTTCCTTTTCGTGCGTCACTGCCTGGGTAATTGCCGGACATCCTAACGATGCCTTCCTATTTGTTTGCTCAGGCTTAGTGATGGCACCAAAGAAGTATTTCGACAGGTTTCGCCAGTTGCTATCCTCTGAATCAGCCATTCGGGATTTCAGCAAATAGTATGATATTCTGGCTGACGTGCATATTTCTCTGGCCCCGGTCGGCGATGTGGAACCAGGGCTGTCGCACATTCACCTTCCTATTCCAGCCATTGTGTAAGGTGGCATTCGATTCCCTTTTCACTCTATGCTGAGTCAGTTCTTTGGCAAGATGCACCTCACGCCGTGCCAAGTGACAGTGAACATTTTTAGAATCATCATGGGGGTGGTTCGACTGAACACGACCCTTCGGGAGAAGAAGAGGATCTCCCTTGAGGACATCTTCGGGTGCTACCAGCTCAGTTTTAACAACAAATCCAGAAAATACTACTTCGGCAGGAGGCCGAATCAGACTGGCCTGATTGCCAACCTGGTAGATTCTGACAAGTACATCGACGATTGTATGATCATTTCTAGCGTATTTGATTCCTCGGAGGGGCCCTTCCGGGTTCTCTTCAAGCCCGGTGCTCCAGGTGAGCCTCTGCCTTCTCAACTCTGACCGTTAGTCATATGAAGCATTGATAACTTGTGTTTTCCTTTGCGGAATCCGGTATTATCAGTAGTCTGAGGTTTCAGGCCGACTCGGACAGAATCAAGAAGGTATCCGAGCTTCCTGCATCTAGACATTCGGTCCCCACTTTGCTCGAGTATACGACGACATATACTCATACTTTGGACTCCCGGTAGGCTTTGGTTGACAGCACCAAAGAGGTAGAAGAGAAGATGGGCTCCAGAAGAAAGAAGAAAAACATTTCTACCAACTTGTTTGGCCAGGCCCCCATCGATGCCGAATCGATCATGGCCATCACTATAAAGAGGCCAGCTTGTAGGATGGCTCCTACTATAGACGATTTGAAGAAGGCTCGCTCCAAGAAAAGGGTAAGAAAGCCGAGGAGGTGCCTGTTGCTCCGGTTGCTATTGATGCTAGGACTTCAGAGATCCCCCAGCTGGCCGTCGGTGGAGATGAGGTCATGGTGCCAAAGTGGACCCCTGCCTTTCTCTATTAAGGGTATGAACCTATGGCCACCGACACAGTGGGAGAGAGCCTGACCGTGGCCATGGCTCTGGTCCAAGCCTTTACGCTGCCGAAGGATGTTGAGGAGCTCCCCATCGGCCCAAGAACATGCTTCCATCGTATGATGTACCAAGCCGGTCAGGTACGGTCCCTCTATTTGGCCATTTTTATTCTATATTTCTCTTTGGCTACTTTTGGTTGTTACTTTCTGGTATTTACAGATGATGACAGCCGGTGTTGGTGTGGATCGGAGCATTGCCGAGCTACTAATCACCTCTCGCTCAGAAGGCCAGTGAGGAAAGCCAGAAAAAGCTGGACGAGGCCAAAAACTCCTCCGTAGAGTTGGTCGCACAGACCAAGTCCCTTGAAGTCGGCATTGATTTTAAGAATGTTGAGATTGCTTCTAAGGACGCAGAGATTCAAATGCTCAGGGCCGAGTCTGAGAAGGCCCGTACCGAGCTAGAATAGGCCAACAAAAGAATCGATGGGCTTGAAAACAAAGGCTTTGATGAGACCGAGGCCGAGTATACCGTCCAGGTCGCCCGTATCAAGGACTTTCTTTTTCAGAAGGACTGGGTCTGCGGCCTTGTTTCGACCAGAGTAAAAGATGATGACGAGTCAATTGGGGTCATTCCTCTTATGACTTCGTCCACAGGTGGGGCTTGGATTATTGCATCGGTAGCTTCATCATTTGGAGGGGCGGCTGCTACTGGGACCGAGCCTGTTGCGGCCAATCCTGTTGTCTCTGGAGCCTGATGTGCTCATTGTACTTTTGTTTTGTTTTGGACCAAGACGACTTGTGGCCGGTCATTTCCTTTTATGAACATGTAATAGTTTATCTCTTTTGAATGCAAAGCTCTTTTTCCATCCATGCATCTGTTGCTTCAGCCATATTTCTAGAGTGCTCCACACACTTAGCTTGTATATGATGGCTTGTTCCTTCCCCCCACCCCCCACTGAGGGGAGGTTGCCGACTATGGGAACCCTTCCCTCAGTAGAGAATAGAGTGCTTAAGCAATCCCACCGAAAGCCTATAAGACCTCAGCGATACCACCGAGTCTCATTTGGCCATACTACCAATCCGTTCGGCAATGCCACCAATGGCATGCACAATTTATAGATAAATGGCAACTGTGCTGCTTCGGCAATACCAACGACAACTGCATGTACGTTTTATAGATGAACGGAAACTGCACTACTTCGGCAATACCACCGAATAGCTGATTGCATGTTTTATAGATGAACGGCAACTGCACTGCTTCGGCAATACCACCGAATAGCTGATTGCATATTTTATAGATGAACGACGACTGTGCTGCTTCGGCAATACCACCGAACAGCTGTTTGCATGTTTTATAGACGAACGGCCACTGTGCTGCTTCGGCAATACCACCGAACAGCTTCTTGTGCATTTTATAGATTAATGGCGACTGTGTTGCTTCAACAATACCACCGAACAACTGCTTGCACTTTTTATAGATGAACAACAACTGCAGTACTTCGGTGATGCCATCGAATAGAAAGATAGACAATTTATTCAATATGAAAACTTTGTAAACACCATTTTACTGATAAGCAAGGACCCTAGTCCGTAATACAACTTGCTCAGTGATAATATCTCCTCAGATTGGTTGCGTTCTATGGTCTTGGTATTAGTACGCCATCCAACTCTTCGAGTCTATAAGCCCCGGTCCCTACTTGGCTGGTCACTCTGTACGGCACTTCTCAGTTGGGACCGAGCTTGCTGTCTGAACTTTTCTTCTTGTTCCCAATCACCTTTCTGAGAACGAGGTCATCTGTTTTGAATGTCCTGGCCAAACCGTTCGGGAGAAATTCCTTTCTATTCCTTATTGGTATGTTACTAGTCTGATCTGAGTTGTGTCTCGTCTCTCTTCAGTCAAGTTTAGATCTTTTTGTATTGTTGCGCTGTTGGAAGCCTCGTCAAATGCTTCGGTTCTGATAGTTGGTAGTTCAGCTTTCAGTAGTATGACTGCTTCCATGCCGAAGGCTAATGAGAATGGATTTTGTTCTGTGGAGCGCCAAGGAGTCATTCGGTAGGCCCACATGATGCTAGGAAGCTCTTCGGCCCATTTGCCTTTTGCCTCCTAGAGTCTTATTTTGATTCCGTTGCCGATTGTTTGGTTGGAAGCTTCGGTATGTCCATTTCATTGAGAGTAATGAAGTGTTGAGTTGTAGAATTTGATTTTTTGTTCGACGCAGAAATTTGTGAAGAGATTCCCCACAAATTGAGTACCGTTGTCAGAAATGAAGGCGTATGGGATGCCGAAGCGAGAGACAATATTCTTCCATGCAAATCTCTTGATGTCCTTGTCCTCTATAGTAACTAGAGGTTTGGCCTCTACCCACTTTGAGAATTAGTTTGTCGCAGTGATGAGGAATTTGAATCCGCCTGGTGTCGTAGGGAGCTTATCGATAATGTCCAAGCCCCATTGATCAAAAGGCCATAGACTGGTCAAGGGAGTAAGTTTTTCGACAGTCTGTCTTATAATTGGAGAGAACCTTTGGCAGGCGTCACATTTTTTTACGGTCTTTTCCCCGTCTTCCATCATCTTCGGCCACTAATAGCCCTGAGAGATTGCTCTGTGTGCAATTGATCTTCCACTTGTGTTGTCACCACAACTGCCAGCATGGAGCTCCTGCAACACCTCATCCACTAACGTTGGATGCACGCACAGGAGGTATGGCCCGGAAAATGATCGCCTATAGAGCTTGGATTTTAGGTATAACCAGAACTATGCTGACTTGTGAACTATACATTGGGCATTCCTCTTGTCCTATGGTAATGAACTGTCCTTTAGGAAGGAAATGATGGGATTCATCCAACTTGGATGAAGTAGACCGTAGCTTTCTTCGACGGGTCTATGTTGGGTTGGTCCATGCTCTAGATGTTGATTGTCCTTAGCTCCTTGGATTCTGCTGAAGCTATCCCTGCGAGTGCGTTGGTATGAGAGTTTTGCTCCCTGCCAACCTGCTGGATCTAGATCTATTTGAATATCCTCAGCTTTTCCCTTGCTTTCTGGACATAACTCCCCATTCGCTCGCCTCGTCACTCATACTCACCGTTGATTTGGTTCACTATGAGCTGAGAGTCGTTGTAGACCGCGAGGCTCTGGATCTCCAATTTTTCGGTTGCTTTGAGTCTAGCGAGCAGGGCTTCGTATTCATCTTTGTTTTTGGAAGCACTAAAATTTAGCCGAAGAGAGTTCTCATGAATGCTACCTTCTGGTGAAATGAGCATCACCCCGGCCCCATTTCCCCGGAAGTTTGAAGCTCCGTCCATAAACATCCTCAAACATTCTCCATCTGGCAATTGTTGTGGTTGGGCTTGAGACTCCTCAGGACAGGGGGAGTACTCGGTAATGAAGTCGGCAAGGATCTGTGTAACACCCCGTATTTTGATATGACTATTTTAAAGTTTAATAAACCGAATATCCTTTATTTAGTCCTTCGTTGATCGTTTGATTCATTTTGGTATCGATTAGACGAGTGAGGAGGGTCGTGGGAGAGCCTTAGACGTTCATTTTGATGCGTGGGACGTTGGAAAAGCATTTGGAGATGCGTTGAGACGAGCCGGGAGCATCTAGGCAAAATTTTGGACAAATCTGGGTTGGTCGTCCGGACCATACCCTGGGCTCGTCCGGACCACGCTGGCAGAAAGATGAATTTTGATTCAGGTGATGTTCGTTTGGACCATCCTCTTTCCTCGTCTGGACTATGGGTTTCGTCTGGACGAAACTCATTGGTCGTCCGGACCAAGGCTTTGTTGATACCCAATTTTGACCCAACCTCAGAAGTCAACAAATTGGTCAAATCAGACTCCGAACAAATCCAGACGCAATTCCGGGATGTCAGGACTTCTCGCAAACAGTGCCGACGGCAACCAGCGACAATGCAGCAGTGAGCAAAAGCCGATAAAATATTAAGGAATATTTATCCGAAGTCAGAATTTCAATCCGACCAGAGGAGCAAGACGAACAGTAACCGAACGGCCGACAAAAATCCTCTTTGCATGCTTCATGCTCCGGAATCAGCAGAATTTCGCATGAGCATCCGAAATCATGTTTAGAAATGGAAAGTCGGCTCGTTACCGAGAAGTCTGCATAAAAATTGAATCCATCCGAGCAAAATTCAGAATTCAGTCGAAACGTCGCGTCGTTCATTTTTACCGCAACGACAAGCCGACGTCAGAACTAAACAAACCTAGTTTTCATGAGCAGCATCTGAAGAGGCGAACATTTACTGATAAATGCATTCGACGGATAAAAAGCAGTTCAAGGCGCAGCATCCTCTCCCGGTCAAAGCAGAAAGGCCGGTTTTCAAAGAATTTCAGAAAAGTGGCCGGAATAATCCCGTGATAATTTATAAAATCATGATTTAATTCAAGCATCACAAATATCTACTTCAAATTTTCAGAGACGGAGCCGAGCGTAGGGCCGAGCAAGCTCATATCAAATGTCCGGATCAATTTCTAGACCCGAGAAGACTTTGGAATTTCTTTTTCATTTTAAATTTATTTCATTTTTGATTTTCGGCGATTGATTTGACATTAAATCCACTCCAACACTCAACCCAAATCATCAAATCTCCTTTGCTGCGCACTTCCCAATAAAAAACTTTTTTTCCAACATGTCGCATATGCTCATTTCTATAAAAAAAACCTCTCCCCTCTTGGGAGAGGACCCTTGGCCATTCCATTACAAAAAA
>NMUG010007799.1:0-11916 GCA_002855965.1 Monotropa hypopitys | reverse complement strand
GTATCTCTGCATCGGTGCAAGATGGCTCTGCATCGGTGCACAACCAATACACAGCACCTCTGGTCCAAATTTCGTAAGGGTTGCATCGGTGCATCCTAGACTTGCACTGGTGCAACTGCTGTTTTTCGGACATTCATTAAGGGTAAACTTGTCATTTCACTTGGGGACCTATATATATGAGTTTGGCTCGAGTTAGGGCATTATTTGCCCTATTTTTTCAGACCTCTTTCTCTCTCTACCTCCCTCATCTCTCCCTCTCCCTTCTCTCTTGATTTTGGGAAGATCCATGGAGAATCGGAGCTCGGTTCTTTGGTAAACATCGATGAGCGCATCGCAGGCTACGCATTGATGGGTTTAGATCATCTTGGAGTGGTAAGTCTCTTCCTCCTCTTGTTCCTAAGGTTGCTCTCCTCCATTTTGTAATGGTGGAACTTTGTAGGTGGCGTCAAGGGCTTCGCGTTGACGGGTTCGAATCATGTTGGGCATTTTTCCAGCGATTGCTCCGGCGAACTTTTCCGGCGACTCTCCGGTGGGTAACTTCTAAATCCTACATTGTGTGCGTGAGTGTGCGTAAATTCCATTCCATGTATCATTGTTTTATCGATCGTCAATTTACTTTGCGTAGTCGTATCGTTAGTGGTTTGATTCGTTGGTATCGAATTTATAGTCGCGTGTCGTCATTAAATTGGTTAGCGTCGAGTTAGCCTCGGGAATTTGTGTTAGTCTTGGAATGGTGTATATGTAAAGAAAATGATTGGTGTTGAGGATTGCCCTTAGAACAAACTAGACGCCATGTGTTTGATGAATTGCCCGAGTGGGCCTTGAGGTGAAATTTGGGTGCGTCGATTGTGTCTAGTCATCGTATGGAACGTGGAAATGGGTATAAGACTCAAATGGGTTTTCTTACGTTGGTAATGATGTGAATTGAGATGTTAGAGGATATTCGAATAAATTGGGTTGTCGAGTGGGAATGTCTTGGTATGTCGATTCGGGTTACCACTCTTGAAACAAATTGGTTTACTTCGACTTGAAAGTAATAATTGTGGAACGTGATACGATAGCATGTGTGGTTAACTCTCTTTGGAGAGGAAATGTGTAAATTGGTGGGAATTGGTTTAGCCGTGGGCTTGTCGTTGAATGGGGTGAACTCGGTAATGAAATGGAAATCACCCAAATTGAAATGAACGGAATGAATGCAATGAATGTCAAATACGGGGATGGATCCTACGAGGACCACTCTTGGAAAATCTTGAACCCTCTCAGTTAATCTCACCAAGTGAAACATCAATGAACTTTTTGTGAATAAAAGGAAATGTTTTGGAAACAATGGAAAGTAAAGTCACATTTTGAGTTGGTACGTTGACTAGGAGGTGTTGCCCTAGGTCACACGGAATGACTGAACGAAATGATAAAATATGACACGTGACTCTTTACGAGGAAACCGATTACTCTATATGAGGATTTGACATTGAGGAGTGGCTATGATTCGGGTTGCTTACCTTGTGTCATTGTTTAGAGTGGCACACGACATTGCGCAATGGGGGATTTGACTGGACCCTCCCGGTGAGCCGGGGAAAAACAGGAATGATACGACATGGAGTTGATGGGCTCCTATGCGGAACTAGCCTATACTCCGTGATTGTTGATTGATATTGGCCTTGCTCCCATTAGAAGGCTTGGAAATGGATTACACGTGAGCTTGGAATGAAAAGGAAAATGAGAAGTTACTTGCAACCCAATTATATTTCAAAGTTGAATAACACCAAAATCCAATACGGTTATGTACTTATCAGAGGAAATGGATTAGGTAGAGTTGTCGAGGTTCCATTGTACTTATCAAAGGAAAATAAAAGGTTGCTTACAATCCAATTATACTTCGAAGTTAAACAACACCGAAATTCATCATACAGTTATATACTTAGCAAAGGAAATGAGATGGGCAGAGTTGTCACGGGATCTACTGTGTTTGTTTGGGATCCTTTGATAGTGATTTCGGGTGTTGGGCTTGGTGATGTGGTTCTCGTGGATAATGTGGATAAGTGTTTGCTTGTGGTGGTTGAGCTCCTTTGGGAGGGATTGAGAGGGGTTACTTGGTCTTGGTTGTGGTCTTGGCTAAGAGTTGGCGAGATGGTACGACTTGGTCCTTCATGTGTCGAGCGTGGTTTGTGCGGCCCTCTAGTCGTTGACCTTGGGGATACTCTTAGTCTCCTTTCACTTGTGTGGGTGTGTGGGTGTGGGTGTGTCGCACCCTATTGTTGGTCTTGCTTTACCTTTGGTCCGTTCTGCTTAGGTTCGCATGCGCTTGCGCATGCTTTGTAGTCTTTAGCTATTACCGTCGCTGAGCTGTTGTGTGCTCAGACCCTCCCTTCTCTCTCTTTTCCAGGCTTGTAGTACAGGGTTTCTCTTGCAGGGGTGACTTGGAGCTTGTGTTGGCAGCTGGTTCCTTTGGAGCTGCGACCTTGGCTCTCTCTGTACTGTTGTCCTTCTTTTTAGCTTTCAGGTTGTGGTTCTGTTGTAGTTGTACTTCTCTTTACTGTTTATAGCGAGTAGCCCAGTTGTACCTTCTGTTTGCACTCTTTCAGTTTGTATATTGTATCAAGATTTCATGTAATGAGAGCTTCAACTGCAATGCTGCTGTATAGTAACTATTAACTCCCCAATGTTGTGTTTACTTTATTTCAAAAAAAAAATATGTTGGAAAAGTTTGACTTAAAAACACGGGGTGTTTCATGCACAAACCTACTGTTCGAATTTTTAGCAAGTTTGCACCGGTGCAAGTAAAGTTTGCACCGGTGCAAAGTATGTTGTTTGGCCGATTTTTAGGCTCATTAAGGGCTTTTTGGTCTTTTCAGGTGGGGGTGATATATATATGTTATATGCACGATTTTTCTTCTTCCTCCTCATTCAAAACCCTACATCACTCTCTCTCTCTCTACCTCCCTCTTCTCTCCCTCTCCCTTCTCTCTTCATTTGTGGATGATCCACGGAGTTTTGGGCAAAACACGAAGCATTAACGGCATTTCCCGCGCTCTCCTCTCCACGGTGATATGCCCGGATCGTCTCGGATCAGTAAGTTTTCATCCTCCTCCCAAAACACTCTCTCTTGATTTCATGGAGTTTGATTACTCAATCGCGATTTTGGTCTTAGTGAATATTGTAGAGCACCACAAGGGCTTCACGGTGGCGAGCTTGATTCACTTCGACGGTCATGGAAGTTTTCCGGCGAACTTTTCCGGCGAGCGTCACCGGAGCTCCGACGAGGTAGAGTTTTCTATCCTTCTCGTGTGTAATTTTGGCCTTCTAAATTCCTCGTTAATTGTTTTAAGGAAATTTGTAGAATTGGTGTGTTCACTAGATTAGCGTCATCGGATCTCTGTTCGTTTAAATTGGTTGAGTGAGGGTATCGTCTATGGTCTCGATGATCTCCCTAGGATGTCAATTGTTCAATTATGAGTTTGATTTCGAAAATCCCCAAATTGTGGAAAACCATGCGTCGTCGATTTTCAAATTTAATTGGGGAAAATGGCTTGGTTGAAATCTTTGGTCGGTCGTGGGTTAGAACGTCATGTTGACACGTTTTTTGAATGAATCGAACTAAGTGGAATGGTTTACGAACGATTTACATGTTTTATGAAATGAACGAAAATGTTTTGGAAATGGACGTTTTGTCAATAAACGGAATTGGTTTGGAAAGAATGATATAAAAGTCACATTTGGAATGATACGTTGACTAGGAGGTAGTATGCGCTAGGTCGCATGGGATGAACAATAATGAAATGTGATAATGTACTCTATAAGAAGAATTGGATACCAATGAGTGGCTATGATTCGGGTTGCTTACATTGGGTCACTGCACACGACATTGCGCAATGGAGGTTTGACTGGACCTTCCCGGTGAGCCGGGGAAAACAGGAACTACACGATAAGGGGTTGACGAGTCCTGATGCGGAACTAGACAATACTCTGTGATTGTTGATTGATATTTGCCTTGCTCCTACTAGAAGGCACGGAAACAGAACACAAGTAAAACTTGGAATGTAATGGGAATTGGAACACGTTTATATAACGGAAAACGAGTCTCTTATCTAGTGTGAGTCGACACTTGAATACAATTCCCTTTGGCCTTGTCTAGGCAACTATTTGGTAGATGTTGGACATGTAGTACTTCTCTTTCGAGTCTTGGTCAGACACAGTGCTTTACTATCTTTCTCTACGATGAGTTGATTGTGAAACTTTGAAAGAAAAGGAAATGTTTTTAATTATAATGAGATCCATTGCATTGCATCATTTACATTCCTTCCATTGTCACACACTTGTGCCCCAATATTATAAACGTTGGAGATAGATTATCTCTACCAGGCAGTGGTACCTGACCCTCTACTTTTGTAGGACTCACCCTCGACTTGGAGCCGCTGGATCCTTTACAGGACTTGAGGCTGGACCGGACTGTAGTGATAGGTCGCATTTCCTTTCAGCACTGTACTTCTTTTACTTTTCTGTTGGCCGCTTTGTACAAGATAAATTTATAAATCCTATTTTGGCCTTTTCTTCTAGTTGGGGTATTGTTGTATAGGGTTATGTTATAAAACCCTATTAGCCTCTTTTTGTTTGCATTTCATTTCATAGCAAGCTTGTTTTAGAATAAGTAGCATGATGAGTAGTGTGTGTGTGGTAGATAGCACTTTACTTATTTGTTGGATACTCATTACCTACTTCTAACACTTCCCATTGTTTAAAAAAATATAATTATGTTCCAAAATTTGGGAGTGTTACAGTTGGTATCAAAACGCTCGTTCCGATTTACCTAGGACTTTGGGTGAGACTTTTAGTCTCAATGAGCGCACCGTTTCTTTTGTGTAGCTCTGAGGGATTGCATTTAGGGTGCATGGCATGTGTATCTAGGCATCGAATGTGTGTGCATTGCATGGATCTCATAAAAAAACAAGTTTTTATAACTCGAATTAATATAATAGTTTGGAAATTCGTGGTGTCTACTCCTTCGAGTTAGCCTTATTGTCGTTCTTTTGGAAATTTGGACTCATTTTTGTTGATGTTAAGGTGAATTTCAAGCCTGTCTTGGCACTTGTTAGAGGATCGTGTTGATAGCGGACTTGTTTGTTCCGGTTGTGTCCTCTTGATGGTAGTGGTGATTCTTACTCTAACTTAGTGAACTATTTTGAGTTCCTTGTTCTTAGAGCATAAACGAGTTCCTTCGTTGGCTCTAGTGGTGATTTGGCACCTTATTCTTCGATATCGATCGTTGGTAGCTGTAGATGTGGCTTGTCGAGCCTATTCCTTCGTAGGAAGTGGATTTTTGTTGTCGTCGTCGTGGCTTCTGAGCCTAATTCTAGTGACGGATGATGGAACTTTGTGGCAGTCGGTCGATTGATTCTCGTTGCTCTCCTAGTGAGGATGATGATCTTGCTTGTGGTTGAATGATCATTCCTCGAGTTCCTTGTTTTGCTCTTAGACGAGGTTGTTGTTGGCTTCTTCTTGTAGGAGTGATGCCTTTTCTCTGGATGCCGATTTGATAGTCGTTCTTGCGTCTAGAAAGTTGTGGTACTTCTGTGAATGAGCCTTGGATTCTGTTTCACTCTTTGACGATTGATATCTGGAACTTGTCTTTTGCACCGTGGCTTGATTGTTTCCTCGTGGTGGAGTTGTGACTCCCATTCTCGTTGTGCAGTAGGCTTCTTGTTGGATAGTTTGGTAGTTGAGGGTTGTTTCCCCTTGGGATTGATTGGGTCTCCCTGGTGTGTATAGTTCTTTGTGTGAGTTGTAGAATCTCGGAGTGACCTTGCTTGTGGGATTGTGATTGGTGGTTGCTTTTGAGTGTGTTAACACTTGGTGAATTAGTGATTGTTACCTTGTTGGGAAGTGAGAGTATCTCGGCGTGGTAAGGCCTTGTCATGGCAGAGAGTGTGTGTGACTCACTTAGGATGTGAAGTATCCTTGGGTTATTAGGTTCTCCTTGCGGATTAGTACCAAGTGGTTGATGTTAGTGGTGGTACTGCTCTACCATTACTTGATGCGAGAGTTAGTTCTGACTTGTGGTTTGAGGTCCCTTTGAGAATTTGTGTTGGACTTAGTGCCTTGCAGTTGCAATAATTCTTGGTTCATTGAGAGGGATGAAGAAGTTCATGCGTGGTATCTTGTTCTTATGGAAGCACTAAGTCGTGACTTGGGGTCATTCGAAAAGGGCTGAGTTGTGTTGGTCCACAGTGGATAGTGGTTCTCTGGTTATTCGACTATTCGGTTATTCGGTTACTTGGTTGTTTGGTGTTGAGGAATGACTTGGAAGATAGTCTTGTGTTGGTTTCGTCTCGATTAGTCAAATGAGCTTGTTGGGTGATTTAGGTATTAGACCTACTTTTGGTATGCCTTGGTGTTTGCTCGATGAGTTGTTGTTGTGTTATGAGCTGGGAAAGTGGTTTGAGAATTTTAGTTCTCTCTTGATCTTTTGGATTGATAGTGCATGTGTGACTATCTTGTGGTTCTTCTTAGAAGTGGTATTTAATTTTCTTGCCTTGTTGGATGATAATGTGAAGAGAAGATGGTTTTGGGTCGAGAGATAGAAGTGTAGTGGTCTTGCCTGATGACTTATAGTTTGTGATGCGGATTTAGTTGAAGTCATGGATCTAGAAGGGATGAATGATTTGGTTTTGGCTTGAGGTATCGTGTGTTTGTTTGGAAATTGAAGACGAGAGTTAGAGTTTGCTTTCTCATTTAGGTATGAGGTTATAAGAGGTGAATAGTGGATTGATTGATTCTTTCGCTTCATCTTGGTTGTGGAATGTGGTTGGTCGTGCATCTCTTTCGGCATGTTGAATTCCTCCTTGTTCAATCTTTGCTAGATCGGTGAGTGGATGCCGTTCCTTGGTTGCTTGTTGACTCATTGACTCTCTTGGATTAATGTGCTTGATCGATGGTCTCTACCATCATTGTTGGAAGTATTGTCGCGTGCGCTTGTGTCGTATCCTAGTCGTCGCTAGGATTCCTTGTTCTTCAGTGGTGTGTGGTTTGACTTCCCTGTCCCTCGTCTGGCACTTGTTGGCTATTGCGAAAGTTGTGCATTGTTCGGGAAATTTTCTTGCTTCCTGTTTCCAACTTTTGACGTTGTGACTAGCTTTTACCATCTTCTTGTCGACTGTTCGTGGTACGTCCACTACTGTGGCGCTTGTTGGAGTGGTAATGCGTTGTTCATCTTGTGTGTGGAGAATTATCTACTTCGTAGTGCTTGTTTTCGAGAATCGTATCCTTGTTTGGCGCGCTCTTGTGTTGTGGGTTGCCTTCTTACATTCGTTCTTGTTCGCCGTGTCTTCGTGCGAATCCAGATTATTGTAATATCCGTTGGCGCCATGTCCATTTGCGTTTGGACACTTCTGTTCTGCAATCTTGTCTCCCTTTGGAGCCTTGTTTGAGAGTGTGTTGTGGGATTGGTTTGTGGTTGGTGTGATCGGTGAGATGGATTTACTTTTGGGTTGTGCAGCTGTGTTGTGAGCGTTGGGGTAGAATATATGTGCCTCATTGAAGTCGACTGTACCGACTTGCATTGTGGTGATGTTTGGCGTGACCGGTGTGCATAGTCTGTGTCATGTGGTGTAGGAATGAACATGAAAGATTGTTTTGAGAAGGTAACTGGCCAGCACATCTCAAATGAAACTTCATAGTCATTATGGTACCACACTAGGTGTGTGCGGGTTGGTTGGTGAGATTTTGATTGTTCAGTTCGTCCTTTGGTGGCGTTGTGGTGATTTGGTGTGATTCGGGTGGCATAGTTGTTTTGTGACCATCCCTTGTGACTTGTCTTGCTTTCAAAGCCTGCTTCATATCGGTTGGATTGTTCCTACCTTGTTCGGAAACCTATTTCAGGGTTGTTTTGAGTGTTCGTGGTGATAGAGTTATTGTGGACTTCTTTGCGGGAGTCAAAACCCATTCTTTTATTTTCAAAAAATTCTAGAAAAATATATGGAAACATCGGAGTATCCGTATCGTGTCCGTATCGTATCCGCGTGTCGGTACCATAATGGTGTGTCCTCGGCTTATCCTTACCGTACCGGTGTGTCCTTGGTGTATCCTTGCCGTATCGGTGTGTCCTCGGCGTATCTTTGCCATATCGGTGCTGTGTCCCTTTATATCCTTGGTGTTTCGGCACTTGGAAATTTTACCGGCATGTCCAAGTTGTGTTGCGACATGTTCTAGAATTTTGTGGAATTTTTATGAAATGTTTCGGGGCAATATTCTGGCAGTTTGATCTCCGTATCGTGTTTCTTGTTCGAAAATACGCGTTTCTTGCTTGTTTGATCGGTTTGGGAACCTATGATTGCGCGAAAACCATTTCATTGGAAATTTTTGACTCTCTCGAGGATGATTGTGTTTGTGTAATATCAGTTCTTCCTTGGCATGTTGGTTTTGCGATTAACTCTTTACCTTGCGACGCGTTGCGCTCTTAAGAAAGTTGGGTAGCCTATTCGACTTGTGAGTGTCGTTGTGTATTTGTAGGGCATAGTTTCTTTCGGTTGAGGATCCCTCTTGGCATTGTTGGTTCTTGTTGTGAATCCATCTGTGTTGGATGTGTCTCGGGCATTGTTCCCCTCGTGGAATCGTATTTCGATTCTTTTACCTTGGAAATTTCGAGGACGAAATTCTTGTAAGGAGAGTAGTTTGTCACACTCTGGAAATTTTAATTAATTTTCATTCGTTTCAATAAATCGAAAATCATGTGCCGTTGAGATCTCGGGATGTTTGGAAGCATCCGTGATCGTAGTATATCACTTTGAGTAAGTCCGGGTGAGATGGGCGTCCCTGGCATGAAGTTCGTCGATGGTTGGGTGTTCGGATAAGTTCTAAATCGCGTTTAAAAATCCATCGACCTGATTCGTTCTTCGAACCAGAATTTTTTGTTCGTGAAAGTTATAGATAATTCGATTATGAATCCAATGCAACTTGAATCGTCTCAATCGGAGTCCGGATGAAGAAGTTATGGCCATTTTTTTGGGGCAATCTTATAAAATCTGAATAGAACAAGTTTGCACCAGTGCAGAGATAAGTTGCACCGGTGCACAGACCTACTGTTCGAATTTTTAGCAAGTTTGCACCGGTGCAAGTAAATTTTGCACCGGTGCAAAGTATGCTGTTTGGCCGATTTTTAGGCTCATTAAGGGCTTTTTTGTCTTTTCAGGTGGGGATGCTATGTATATGTTATATGCACGATTTTTCTTCTTCTTCCTCATTCAAAACCCTACATCACACACTCTCTCTCTCTACCTCCCTCTTCTCTCCCTCTCCCTTCTCTCTTCATTTGTGGATGATCCACGGAGTTTTGGGCAAAACACGAAGCATTAACGGCATTTCCCGCGCTCTCCTCTCCACGATGATATGCCCGGATCGTCTCGGATTAGTAAGTTTTCATCCTCCTCCCAAAACACTCTCTCTTGATTTCATGGAGTTTGATTACTCATTCGCGATTTTGGTCTTAGTGAATATTGTAGAGCACCACAAGGGCTTCACGGTGGCGAGCTTGATTCACTTCGACGGTCATGGAAGTTTTCCGGCGAACTTTTCCGGCGAGCGTCACCGGAGCTCCGACGAGGTAGAGTTTTCTATCCTTCTCTTGTGTAATTTTGGCCTTCTAAATTCCTCGTTAATTGTTTTAAGGAAATTTGTAGAATTGGTGTGTTCACTAGATTAGCGTCATCGGATCTCTATTCGTTTAAATTGGTTGAGTGAGGGTATCGTCTATGGTCTCGATGATCTCCCTAGGATGTCAATTGTTCAATTATGAGTTTGATTTCGAAAATCCCCAAATTGTGGAAAACCATGCGTCGTCAATTTTCAAATTTAATTGGGGAAAATGGCTTGGTTGAAATCTTTGGTCGGTCGTAGGTTAGAACGTCGTGTTGACACATTTTTGGAATGAATTGAACTAAGTGGAATGGTTTACGAACGATTTACATGTTTTCTAAAATGAACGGAAATGTTTTGGAAATAGACATTTTGTGAATAAACGGAATTGGTTTGGAAAGAATGATATAAAAGTCACATTTGGAGTGATACGTCGACTAGGAGGTAGTATGCCCTAGATCGCATGGGATGAACAATAATGAAATGTGATACTGTACTCTATAAGAGGAATTGGATACCGATGAGTGGCTATGATTCAGGTTGCTTACCTTGGGTCACTGTTTAGAGTGGCACACGACATTGTGCAATGGAGGTTTGACTGGATCTTCCGGGTGAGCCAGGGAAAACAGGAACTAGACGATAAGGGGTTTACGAGTCCTAATGTGGAACTAGCCAATACTCTGTGATTGTTGATTGATATTTGCCTTGCTCCTACCAGAAGGCACGGAAACAGAATACAAGTAAAACTTAGAATGTAATGGGAATTGGAACACGTTTATATAATGGAAAACGAGTCTCTTATCTAGTGTGAGTCGACACTTGAACACAATTCCCTTTGGCCTTGTCTAGGAAACTGTTTGGTAGATGTTGGACATGTAGTACTTCTCTTTCGAGTCTTTGTCAGACACAGTGCTTTACTACCTTTCTCTACGATGAGTCGATTGTGAAACTTTGAAATAAAAGGAAATGTTTTAAATTATAATGAGATCCATTGCATTGCATCATTTACATTCCTTGTATTGTCACACACTTGCGCCCCAATATTATAGACATTGGAGATAGATTATCTCTACCAGGCGGTGGTGCCCGACCCTCTACTTTTGTAGGACTCACCCTCGACTTGGAGCCGCTGGATCCTTCACAGGACTTGAGGCTGAACTGGACTGTAGTGATAGGTCACCTTTTCTTTCAGCACTGTACTTCTTTTACTTTTCTGTTGGCCACTTTGTACAGGATAAATTTATAAATCCTATTTTGGCCTTTTCTTCTAGTTGGGGCATTGTTGTATAGGGTTATGTTATAAAACCCTATTAACCTCTTTTTGTTTGCATTTCATTTCATAGCAAGCTTGTATTGGAATAAATAGCGTGATGAGTAGTGTGTGTGTGTGGTAGATAGTACTTTACTTATTTGTTGGATACTCATTACCTACATCTAGCACTTCCCATTGTTTAATTCAAAAAAAATATAATTATGTTCCAAAATTTGGGAGTGTTACACTTTGGTTGCTCAACATATGCTTCCTCTTGAAGATCACCATTAAAAAATGCACTTTTGACATCCATTTGAAAAAGTTTAAAACCAAAGTGCGATGCGACTCCAAATAGCAAACGAATTGACTCAAGCCTAGCCACGGGAGAAAAAGTGGGAGACTCTTATCGTATAATAGGGTCATTAAGCTTTGAGAATTTTTATTAAATTCTATGGGATTTTTATAAAAATATTTGAGGCTTTAGAGCTAAAATAAGATGAATTGTAAATTTTAATTAAATTTTGGGGGTATAAATGTACGAATGAGAAGTTAAAGGTTGATTTTGTGTTTAAGGAAGAAAGGTGATAATTGTGTAGAGTGTGCTGTCGTGTGAAGATGAAAGGATAGATACATATTTTATCAATGCAACGTGGGTATAGGATAGATTAGCATGCAATATATGTAAGGATTGTATCAAAGTTATATGCATGAGTTGTGCTGGCGCAAATTTAAGTGTTAGGTGTCAAGTTGGTTGTATAGCCATTGTCGATGGAAACAATAAACAGTATAACTTATAAAATCATATCAGTGGAGTTTTAAGCACACTCTATAGATCAATCTGAGAATTTGATTGAGTGAGAAAAGGATAAGGTTATCAGAAGAGAGAAAAGTGGGTTAGGAGAGTTGCAGAACCAACCAACGGAGAAGATGGTGAACAATGAGAGTAGGAGGTGAAGAACTCACTTGTGGCATAAGTTTTGGAATTTTATTCCAAGTAATTGAGGTAACCAATTTAAAATCTAAAAATACAATCTTGTTCC
>NMUG010007798.1:0-11917 GCA_002855965.1 Monotropa hypopitys | reverse complement strand
CACACATTTAGTATATGTTAAAATGATTTTAAATTCCTTTGAGTATGCTTAAAAGATTGAAAATCTATTAACTCAAGGAAATTGGTTTTAAAGCTTGAAAATGATTATTTCTTTGAGTTTTTATCAAATAATTTTATAAAGGCTAAGAAAATATGCTAACAAAATTTAAATATCTATTTTATACTTTCCTTAGGTCCCTTGTGTGTTAAATTGACTTAGTTTGATTTTTGAACATGCTACATGTTTTACAACATACTTAGAAAATGTTTATGCTTACAAAAATTTTTGTACTTACATTTTTCTAAGTCACGTTCTTCACAAAAGTTGTAGAAAATCATTTTACCAAGTCAAGGGGCCAAGCCTTAGCACATTCTAAGTTTCTTAGAACCCTAAATGCCTATCGGTACCTCAACCGGTACACCAGCTGGCATACCGACTGGCATACCGGTCCCTTACCAGACCTTGCAAAAATAAGACAATAGGGTTGGGCTGGCCTATTTTTAACAGTTTTATACCTATCGGCATACTGCCCGGTATACCAGCCGACATACTAGTTTTGGTCAAAATCGGGCAGTAGGTTTCTGCCTTCATTGCAACACATTTTTATGCCTAACCGGCATACCAGCCAGCATACCAGTCACATACCGGTTGCATACTGGCCTGTGTAAAATGTACAGAAAACTGTTTTTAAGTTGTATTTATTTACCACAATGCCACCAATGGCAATAAATGGCTAGTTTCTTATTTATGGCTATACCCCAAGAGAATTTCCATACAAGTTTATTGATATCTCTCTCAAATCTCTCTCAAATCTCTCTCTATATCTCTCTCCCTTGTATTTTACCTTTGTAAGTTAATTTTGGAGAGAGTTAAGCTTTGATTGTAATTCATTTAGAGAGAGTGTGTGTTCTAAAATTGTAATGGAAGTATAAGCTTCCCATCTTCATCTTTCTACACTTCAAGTAGTTCGCCACGTTCAAGGTTGGAGCTTGCAAAGAAGGTTGATAGCACCCGCAAGACTATCAAAGGTTCGAGGCCCCCGGAAGCTCTCAAGGTTCGAGTCACCTGGAAGCACTCAAGGTTGGAGAGCACCCGGAAGCTTCTCAAGGCAAAGGTGGGTGTACACCCGCAAGTTTCACAAGGCTAGGAGCTTGTCCGGAAATCGATCAAGGCAAACTTTGTAAGGTTTGGTTACCACCACTAAGGTAATCTAATTTTAGTGGAATCCTTATTATTGTAAGGGAAGTGGATATACCTTAGGTCGTGGACAAGCCTAAGGGAACCACTATACTTCTTGTGTTCATTGCCCTTACATTTTGCCTTGCACTATCTTTATTGCCTTGTGTCTTTATTCTTGCCTTGCCTTGGTTGTTTGTGCTTATACTTTTCTTTATATCAAAAGTATTATTGAATCAACCACTTGGAACCAAAACAATCTCGGAAACCTCAACCATTGCCATATTGTAATAACTTAGGTGTAACGGAAGGGTTTTGGCATTGGTTCCTTTACCTAGATTCCAATATCTTTTGATATACCATTTAGCCCAAGTTCTTAATCTTTGGGAATATTTTAAATTGGGCATAGTTTTGATCCCCCTCTCTTGGTTGCACATATTGTGCATATTTGCATTGTTGCCTACCCTTATATTTTGGGCCAACAAGAGGGTTAGGAAAAAGCCTAATAAAGAATTTTATATCCAAATATCTTTAAAATTGGGGTGCAAGTGTGCTAGGGCAAGGAATGTAAATTATGCATGCATGCATGAGGATCTCTTTTCCTTTCCAAAACTATTTGACTCAAAACCATTGTTTTATTACTCATTTCCAACGTATGACATTTTTATCAAATGCTCAACTTTGACGAAATCAAAGAAGATAAGACCACAAATTTCAAATCTTTTTCCAAAATACTCAACTTGACGAACTCAAGGAGTTAAAGTTGTAAATCACTATTTCCTTCACATTGACGAAGTCAATAGAGTACCAGGTGTCAACCTTGAAGAGTTCAAGGGACCAACACAATCAATGATATTATCAAGATTTCGTTAGGTTTTGGCTACTACGAGATAGAAGCTCGTCGACTAGACTACCTGTATAATGTCCTAGTATCTTCCCGACCCATCGGGAGGGCCCAGTCAAGCCATCATTGTACACAATGTCGTGAGTGGCACTACCACCCAAGAAATCCCATCATAAGTCCATTCTCGAGGAACAAATTTCCCATATATAGCCAACCTTACTAGTCTTTCATATTTTAAGGCCAATTAACACATTTGATTTATTTTTATTCACAATTCATCTAGATTAGGGAAAATACTCCTAACCTTTCACTTTGACCCAAAACATGATTTTCAAATTTTTTTTTCCAAACATTGATTTTCAAGTGGCAAGAAGTTCATAGGACCACATTTTCAAATTTGATGACCATTATACTGAAATCAATTTTCCAATTCCACAAAATCCAAAATCTAGGGTTTTATCATATTTTGGGCTTTTCCAAAATCAGTAGGGGTCCTAAAATTGACTTCAATGGAAGCACAATAATGTATAAATGAACCAATGTACTCAAGAAATCGAAGGGTCTATGAGACCCGCAAACCCAAATTTGTGGGACACATGATTCCTTTAGAAAAGTTTGAAGGGAAAGGGAGAAGACCAAGATTAAACATACAAGGGATAGAGAACTCTATCTTAGAGCGAGAACCCGGAACACCCTAGGTGAGGGCCTTGCGTGGATGGACGATCCAAGACTGTCAATGCGTAGAGAATGACGAGTGGAGTGACGTTTGAGAAGGACCCGGAGCTTGGATCTCCATGGATAGAGAGAAATGGAGGAGAGAAGTGAGAGAGACATATGAGAGATATATAGAGAGACTTATGGGAGAGGAGAGAAAGGGAAAGATACAATATGAACCAAAATAAGGGTTCCCTCTCATTAAAATATATATATATCGAGTGCAAAAAGACATAAATGTCCCTTACAATTTTTGCCAAAATGGTTGCCGAACTATTGTATATTGATACACAAATGGATTGTATATCAATATACAACCTTGTTGTTCACCCTCACAGGTAAACAGTGACACTATATATCGAAATGCAAGGGGGTCCGTGTCACACCACAAATTTTCAAACCATTTGTTTTTTGAAATATAAAATATGAAAAAATTTGGACAAGTACTAAAACCCCTACCCAATCCAAAATGCAGAAAATAAAAGGGGGATGAGCATACAAGCACACAAGCAAACAAATGAATTTAAGAGTTTTACAAGTCCAAATCAAATACAGTCTGGGTACATAAATTTTAAAGAGATACAAAACAAAAGTAAAGCAAGGGATACCCAAATGATGGCTCCGAGTCCACACTCCAAAGCAAGCTAAAGAATGGTCCCAAACTCCTCCGCTAGGTATGTGAATCAATACCTAAAAATAGAGGGTTAGGCGATTGCTTAGTAGAGATAATCCACATTAAAAAATTTCTAAAATTAGGACAAGCGAAGCGAGTGCAAGATAAATGAAAGTATGCATGCATTGAGGACCATTTTTATATCTTTAAAACCATTTGATTCCAAATTCCAATTTCCAATTTCTTACAAAATCCACTTCCATTGATTCATGTGAATTTTCTTTCCAAAATGCTCAACTTGACTAAATCAAGGAGGATAGTAATTTTATTCCACATCTCACACTTGGAGAAACGAGGCAAATATTAAATTCCATATCTTCTTACCTTTACGAAACAAGGGAGTCATATACAATTGTTAATTTAAGACTTATTAGGTTTCAGCTAATTATGTGGTAGAAGTCCGTTAACTAAGCTACCCGTAAAATTCCTCGAATTACCCGACTCATCAAGAGGGCCCAGTCAAGCCCCCATTGCGCAATGTCGTGGGTGATAATCCGCCCAGGGAATAAAATTCCCGAATAAGTATAATAGCCAACCCAACTCATCTATCATGTTTAGACCAATTTAAACATTCACTTCATTAATTCATTTAATTTAATCGATTAGGGCATCTATACCTCCTAATCTCATAAATTTACCAAATTCCAAGTGGCAAGAAGGTCATAGGACTATTTTTGTAAAATCAATTACCACAGTTTACAAGTCAATTTCATCATTTGCCAAGTCAATTTATTAATTCCAAAGAGACCCAAATTTGAGTTTTCATAAAATTTGGGGTTTTTATAAATTTAGTTAGGGATCTAGAAATTGACCTCACAATGAACCCAATGAAGCATAAAATAAGTTCAAATGTCCAAGTACTTGAAGGTCAATTTAACCCAAAACACAACATACGAAAATATCCTCTTTTCTTAAAAAGATTTGAGGAGGAGGATAAGAACACCAATAAGAGAGATTTTGGGAGTAGAAAACTCTACCGTGGGAGATGATACACTTACAAACCCTAGGTGAGGGCTCTTGAGAGTGGCATTACTGGAACCCATCGGTACATAGCTCTTGACGTCCTCTACGACGTTTGTGAAGGCAAAATCCTTCAAAGCTCAAGGAATCACCCACAAATTTAGAGAGAATAAAGAGAATTTGAGAGAGAAAATGAGAGACGAAAGAGAGAGAGGGTGAGAGATAGAGATTAGGGCTGCAAAATTACCTCTTACACGTTTAGTTATGTATAATTATGGCCCTGGAAATGACCAAAATACCCATCATTTAACCCTCTCAGATTTCTACCTGACACCTTTGATTTCAGTTTCGCGTGCATGGGAAACCGGTTTCGTAGACTGGGATACCGGTTTTGTATAGATGGGAAACCGGTTGCGCAACCTTTTGTTGCCCTTCTTCCTTTTTAACTGATGTTGGGCTACCGGTATTGCGTAGATGGGAAACCGATTGCGCGGTTGTCTGATCAACACTTCAAAATCTAATGGGAGTATTTTGGACATAACTTCTTCGTCCGAACTCCAATTGAGACGATTCAAATTGTGTTGTTTCCAGAATTAAATTCTCTACAACTTATAGGAGTAAAGAATTTTTGTTTGGAATGCATTCTAAGGTCAAAAAGGGCCCACGACGTGATTATAGGCTTACCTGAATACTTCGCTACCATCCGAACTTCGTACCAGAGTTTCCTATGATGCCCGGACTCACTCAGAATGTCTTATTATGATTCTGGTCACCTCAAAACACACTATTAAGGTCCTCCAATCAACTTCAAGCACATCAAAACAACTCAAAAATTCAACGATACCATGATTTCAACATCCGGTAAATGGTTAACTCCAAGAAATGGGAAATAAAATTCCAGAAATTTATTTATAAAATATGAATTGTTACATCTCATACCCCTTAAAAAATTTATCCTCAAAATTTCATAAGGTAGAGGTAAACACAAGATACAATACCAAGAAAGGATCATAATAAGACACAACACAAGAGAAAGAAGATACAACAAGGATCAAAACAAATCTGGATACTTGGTTCGCATTTCATCTTTGTGTTCCCAAATGGCTTCTTCAATGCCATGATTAGACCATAAAACCTTCAATAGAGGGATAGTTTTGCCTCGCAAGACTTGCTCCCGAGAGTCAAGAATACGGATAGATCATTCTTCATAAGAAATGTCAGCTTCTAACTCCATATTATCCCAATTGATCACATATGAAGGATTCGGCTCATACCTTTGCAACATTGAGATATGGAATACATCATGGACATCAGAAATGTGGGCTGGAAATTCCAACCAATAAGCCACTTCACCAATCTTCTCTATGATATCGAAGGGGCCAATATACCGGATAGTAAGCTTCACTTTCTTCCCAAAGTGAGAAATACCTCTTCGAGGAGAAACCTTGAGGAAAACATGATCACCCACCTCGAAAGATAAGGGACGACAACGATGGTCAGCATAACTTTTATGCCTACTCTCTGCCATAAGAAATCTTTGGCAAATCAACTTAACTTTCTTGGTGGTTTGCGGAGTCGCTTCAGAACCAAAAACTACAGACTCACCAACTTCCAACTAAAAGACAGGAGATTTACACAGACGACCATACAAAACCTCAAAAGGTGTCATACTGATACTCGACTGATAGTTGTTATTGTAGGAAAATTCCACCAAAGTAAGATGATCAACCCAATCTCCACTATAATCAAGAACACAACCATGAAGCATATCCTCTAAATTCTGAATGGTACGCTCAGACTGACCATCAGTTTGAGGATGAAATGCAGTGTTGAACACAAGCCTTGTACCCATGATGACCTACAAGATACGTCAAAACCAAGAAGTGAAACGAGGATCACGATCCGAAACAATAGACGATGGGGCACCATACAATTGAATAATCTCACGAATATATAGCTTGCTCAAGGAATCCAAGGATTGAGACATATAAATAGGCAGGAAATGTGCAGACTTCATCAGGTGATCTACATCAATCCAAATAGCATCAAATCTGCCTGGTACTTTCGACAAACTGGTCAGTGGTCACATGCTCTCACTTCCATTCAGGCATAGGCAAAGGATGTAGCAATCCAGCAGGTCTCTGGTACTCGGTCTTAGCTTGCTGACAAGTAAGGCACCTTGCCACAAATATAGCAACATCTTGTTTCATCCCTGGCCACCAGAACAGACGACGAAGGTTATGATACATCTTTGTGCCACCAAGTTGAATGACAAAAGGAGATTGATAAAACTCATTGAATATTACCCCTCTGCAAGAAACAGGGAAGAACAACCAGCCATGAAAATGAATACTCATATAAGCATAGGTCGTCCACTCAGGACTAGCCTCACCAGCAAGAAATTTGGAACGATAGGTTGCAGCCTCCTCATCGCTAATTTGTGCCTCCATGACCCTTTGAGACAAAGAAGAATGAATGGTCATGTGGCATAAGGTATCTTGAGGGCTAACCTACTCAGAATGAACAAGATATGGCTGAAGATCACCAACTAACTTCCGATCGCGAATGGCCAAGCTGGCTAAATAAGAAGACTTCCTACTCAAAGCATCAGCAACAACATTGGCCTTATCAGGATGATACTGCAAATCAAAGTCGTAATTTTCCAAATGCTCCATCGACCTTCGTTGGCGTAAGTTAAGATCCTTCTGAGTGAAGAGATATTTGAGGCTCTTATGATATGAGAATACCTCAAACCTTTCACCATATAAATAATATCTCCAATTCTTGAGAGCAAAAACAATAGCAGACAACTCAAGATCGTGGGTTGGATAATTACGCTCGTGGTCCTTCAACTGCCTAGAGCCATATGCCACCACCCGGCTCGCTTGTATAAGGAAACAGCCCAGACCATCGTGAGATGCATCACAGTACACGGAATAACCCACACCACGATTAGGCACAATAAAGATAGGAGCATAAGTTAGCCTTCTATTCAACTCCTCAAATGCGGCCTCACATGAATCATTCTATTAAAAATGAACACCCTTATAGGTCAACCGAGTAAGGGGACAAGCCAGATGACATAAATCCAAAACAAATTGCCGATAATAACCGACAAGACCCAAGAAACTCCGAATCTCGAATACATTGATAGGACGCTTCCAAGACATCACAACCTCAATCTTGCTAGGGTCCATGGACACACCATCACTGGAAACAACGTGACCCAAGAACTTCACTTCGATAAGCCAAAATTCGCACTTGCTAAGTTTGGCATACAGTTGATGCTCACGGAGGATCTCAAAGACAATACGGAGATGGATCTAGTGCTCCTATTCAGAAGTCGAATAGACAAGCACATTATCAACAAACACCACAACAAAGCTATCCAAATATGGATGGAAGATGCGGTTCATAAGATCCATAAAGGTAGCAGGGGCGTTTGTCATACCGAATGGAATAACAACGAACTCATAGTGACGATACCTAGTCCGAAAAGCTATCTTAGAGACATCCTCAGCACGTACAAGCAACTAATGGTATCTCGATCGTAAGTCAATCTTGGAAAAGCATATAGAGCCTCGGAGTTGATCAAATAAACCATCTATCCTTGGCATGGGATACTTGTTCTTCACAATCACCTGGTTCAGCTTCCGATAATTAATATAAAGATACAACGAACCATCTTTCTTCTTGGCAAACAGAGCGGGAGCTCCCCAAGGCGACGAACTGGGATGAATGAAACCCAAATCCAACAATTCTTGCAATTTCACCTTCAACTCTTCAATTCAGCAGGTGCAAACCAATAGAGAGGGACAAAAATGGAATAGGTCCCTGGCAATTGATCAATGGTAAATTGCACTTCCCTTTCAGGAGGAAATCCAGACAATTCCTCTGAAAAAACATTTGGAAACTCAGAAACAACTAGAGGTAACTCCACAGCACAGGAGACATCATCATCCAAACACAAACTAGCCAATATGCAATGGAGAGACCCTTGCTTCTTTGGATCATACGACTGGATTCTAGAGGTTTGCAATGTTCCCCATAGAAGTAGAAGTAGTCTCCTTCCAGAGCTAGGATCTTAACACGCCGACGATGACAATCAATAGTGGCATGATAGGTGAACAACCAATCCATGCCCAGAATGAGATCAAAACCATACATATCCAACACTATGAAATCACTGATGAATAGTCAATTTTTAATGGTGAGGTGGAAACCACGAACAATACGGTCTGATGGGACTCGACCACCAACTAGAGTCTCTACCATCATAGGTGGGGTCAATACCTCCAACTTCAAACCCAATATAGATGCGAATCATGTAGCAAGAAAAGAATGTGATGTTCCAGAATTAATCAAAACATTAGCGAAAGAGCCATAGATAATAAATGTACCCTGCACAACTGAAGCTTCTGGCTGTTGAGGCACTGTAGGAGGAGCAGTCACTAGGATAGTATAAGCTCTGCCCTGAGTGAACTGACCATCACCTTGTCCACCCTTGTGTCCTAATGATTGGCCAGTAACTGAGGAACTGACACGGTCAACTCTAGAACCCTGGCCTGACGAAGAAGGAGCAATCTACATGTGCTGCCCAAGGCGAGACTGCTGCACAAAACTAGTCTCATTGTGATCACCTGCATTGAAGGGGCACCCTTTGGAGACATGAACAAACTGACCACAATTGAATCAAACCAACTGGGGACACTTAGTACGATAATGTCCTGGTTGGTTGCAACGGTGGAAAATGACATGTTGCTTGGCCGTAACTCTAGGACTTCCAACACTAGTATGTGAGCCCTGTCCCTTAGAGAAATGGGAATGCTCACGCTACCTCTTTATCTTGAAACTACCAGAAGATGAACTGGAACCTGACACCTACCTCCTCGGTTCCCAAACACGGGCTTCTTTGGGAGCTTCTCTATTTGGCTCGATGGTTCAAGAACACTCTACAATATCAGCCAAAGTCCTGATCCTCTGACTCATCATGAGTCTTTGGACCGAGGAATGCAAACCTTTCTCAAATCACTTGCACTTTTTCTCTTCAAAACTCACCAGGTCAGGAGCAAACCTGGACAATTCCTAAAACTTGACTGCATACTGGGTCACAGTCATGGAGCCTTGCTCCAATCTCTCAAACTGCTCGCGGAGGTGATCTCGATATGATTCTAGGAAATATTGGCTTTCAAAAGCCACTTTAAACTCCAACCATGACATGGCTCCAATAGGGTCCTAGTCAATCTGAGTGTTGAAGTCCATAAGTGCCCTCAATGCACCCTAGTCGACTCTCCCGGATCTCCAACATATCCAGGATCTTCCTTACTTTAGAAAACCAATGATTTGCAGCAAGTGGATATCCTTCCCTATTGAACTTTGGAGGATCCATCCTACGGAACTTTCGAAGGGTATCAACAATACGATTACCCAGAACTTCTCTGGGGGCAGCCACACCACGGCTAACCTCAAGCATTGCAATAGCAAACTCGCGCATAAACTAACCAGGAATTACCAGTCCCTCTAGAGCTGGCACAGTAGGAGGAACAATCTTAGGAAAGACACCATGATGGCCTGTGACTTCCTAGCTAATAGCATCAGGGATATGAAGTCCATGATGTCCTCTTCCACAGACCATAGCTTTACATGGAGGCATATCGTCTATAGAAAGAAAGAACGATTCATCATTAACAGGAATCAATTTACAACATAAAGATCAAGGGCTCACATCTCCAATAGAAGGCAAGGACAAGCCATAAATAATCACAGATACAAGAATCAAGGGTCCACTTCTCAAGAACGAGGCAAGGACAAGCAAGATATCATCAACTGGAGTCAAAACTCATAGGAATAACAAGATCAAGACAAGGGGTCATCCAGAGGGTCGACACCACCCTAGAACACACCATTGAGATTTACAAGAACGATCCCATCAATTTAATTCTTATAAAATTATTGGTTCCTCATACAATGCATACAATCACTCTATATGAATGCAAGTCAAAACAATGCACCTATTGAGACTAAATATCTCCCCAAAGGCCTAAGTTTTCGAAACCGAAAGCTCTAATACCAAGTTCTCATGTCTATACACACTTTTTGGCAAAACTGCCAAACTGCCCACACTAGCCACCTTATAAGTATCATTACTTATTCTGCCCATGCTGACCACCTTGACACAATACACACGTGTCATAAATTTTATCCACAATATAGGTAAGAGAGTAATACATTGAGATTTACACGAACTCATATATACAATACAGTCCCATTTATAATTCTCATTTGATTATCAAGGCTCTACGAAGCCATACTCTTCCAATAACAACTATCAAGTAGAGTAACAAGCATACACAGGTGCCACGATAGCAAGGTGAACCTACAAAGGTCTATCACACTTACAGAAACTGTTATAATGGCAATTCTCGAACCCACTCTTCTCCAAAACCCTCAAAACTCAATCTAAACTCCAAAAATCGACAAACCTTACATACCTAAGCCTCCCACACTATTATAGGATAAACATACTCCAATTCTATGGATTTTAAACATCCTTAGATCCCTAAATCAAGGGTTTTACCCTCAAGAACACCCAAATCCGAATTTATATAAATTCCTAGATTTAGCATTGATTTTTAAGAGTTTGAAGATGAGATTGAAAGAGAATAACACTTACTTGGTTGTTGATGAAGAAAGAGAATAATCTCTCAAGAATTCCAAGGCCAAATCCTCCTTCTCCCAATTTCGCTTTAACTCTCCCTCTCCCTCCCTTTTACAATAGATACAAACACAAATGGGGGCTAGGGCAAAACACTCCCCCAAAAATCAGATTTTATTTCTAATTTACCACAATTTCATCCCTCATAAATCCTTATTACTACTAAGTCATGTATAAAATACACCTAGGTACCCTAGGCTTTCATACTAATCACTAAATAGCTCCTTAGGCTTAAATTAGGCACATTATAACCCTTGCATTATGATGCTTTATCATCTCATATTTCTAGCCATATCTTTTTTTTTTGAAAGGAATAATTTTATTGCGACAAAATAATTTACATACAAAACCAAATCAATGGCCTGCCAATTCACACAAAACCGAAACAAAGCCACACTAAAAAGTCCCCGGAGCAGGTGATAACCCACTCCATGACTGGGATATCCGGTAGCCTACCACGAGAAGCTGGAGGGCTGTCACCATTCAATGCATCTTTAGGACAGGTATAGATTCCCACCCTCAAAGCAAAGAGAGCTATCCAGAGCAATCCAGAAACATACTAACCTCCATCTTTCATACTTCAATTTGTGTAGCGAACTGCGATGAAGGTTTCATCCTAACAGATCCAGGCACCTACCAACCTTGCAGATCCCGAGGCACCATCCACTAGACCACTCTACCCAGCAACTCCATGCACATCTTAGGACATCCGTATGTAGAAACCCCCAACCTCACCACATCCTTTGTGGACTAACAGCTGCCACAGAGCCCGCCGATAGACTACGGAGCTGAGCGGCCAGAAAGATAAGACTATTGTGATTGTTAGTGAAAATTC
>NMUG010007797.1:0-11917 GCA_002855965.1 Monotropa hypopitys | reverse complement strand
AGTGTATATTGCAAGAATGAGTAAAAGAGATAAAATGCATGGTTGAGTATGGTTATGGGATAATGTGATAAAATGCATAGAGGTAGATCCATGTGTGTGTGTATGGTTCAAGCCATTGGGTGTCTTATTCAACTAATAAATAGGACAAGAGGATTTGTGATGAGCATGTATGGGTTTTGAGTATGCATGCGTGGTTAAATCGAAATGTGGTCATAATGCATAAAATGACATTGAGGCAAATGGTTCAAGTAATAATAATCTGCAATTTATACATGCTAGCACTTGTGGAGTATTCAGTGACATCTCTTTTATGCATCTTTCTATTATATTTGTTGGATTATACTTGTGCAGCAGGTTGTACCATGCGATACTTGGTATAAATTGTGGTATGATAGGTGGTACCTCGGGGTACTTGAATTTGGACATCAGATATACTTTTTATGCCATCTCAGTTGATTACATTTCAGTTTTTATGCACTATTGTTGTATTATACTCAGTTTTAGTACATTTGTTGTTTGAGTTTTGTTAGCCATATGTATAACGGTTTATATCTAACAAACTTCTGGATTTCCTTGCTTGTTTTCTTTTTTTTTTGGTTGCATAGAAATCCAGATTGAGGATGCTTAGATTGGGTCCACTATAGATGCTTGGAGGCATTGGCTTGTTTTGGAGCTAGTAGAGGAGTTGATAAGTGGATTGAGATGTATAGACTTATGGACAATTCTTTGTGGTTGTAATTCTTCTTCTTTTGGATAGTAGTTTGTTGTAGACGAGTTATCATTTGTATCCTCGATTATGAGATAGTCTTCCGTTGTGGTATTTATTTTCATTGGAGTTTTAGCTTGACCATGATTTGAGGAAAATAACTTGAGGATTGTTTTGGCATAGTCTATTTTATGACTTGTGGTTTTGGATTTTAGAGAGGTTTTGACAAAATTTTAGCTCGATCATTTCTTTAATTACCTTTAATAAGGTTAATTTGGTTTGGGATGTTACATATTGACTATTGAAAGTTGAACACTTGTACTAGAAAAGATCATTTTCCATTGCCATTTATTGATCAAGTGTTAGAAAGAGTAGAATTCCATTCATTTATTGTTTTTTTAGATGGCTACTCTGGTTATAATCAAATAGAAATTGCATTAGAAGACCAAGATAAAACTACCTTTACAGGTACATTTGGTACATTTGCTTATAGGCGAATGCCTTTTGGATTGTGTAATATTCCTGGTACATTTCAGAGATGTATGATGAGGATATTTAGTGATATATTCGATAAGATAGCGAAGGTGTTTGTGGATGACTTTTCAGCCTATGGTAATTCAATTGAACATTGTCTTCACAATCTTGACTTAGTTTTGGAGAGATGTGAAGAAAAGAATCTTATTTTAAATTGGAAAAAATGTCACTTTATGGTTATTAATGGCATTGTATTGGGTCATATTATGTCAGAAGGAGGAATTGAGGTAGACAAAGCAAAGATAGATCTTATTTCTAATCTACCAATTCCTACTAAGGTTAAAGATATTAGGTCTTTCCTTGGTCATGTGGGTTTTTATAGAAGATTTATTAAAAGATTTAGTACCATTTCAAAAAACCCTTTGTAGATTACTAGCAAAAGATGTTCCTTTTGAATGGACTCTTGAATATGCTAAAGCATTTTTATCTTTGAAGGAAATGTTGATCTCACCTCCTATAATGTGATCACCATATTGGAATCTTCCATTTGAGTTAATGTGTGATGCTAGTGATTATGCTATAGGGGTTGTTTTAGGTCAAAGACGAGGAAAAGAACCATGTGTAGTTTATTATGCCAGTAAAACTTTGAATGAAGCACAAATGAATTATACCACAACAAAAAAAGAGCTATTATTAGTTGTCTTCGCTCTTGATAAATTTAGGTCGTACCTTATTGGATCCCCAATAATAATCTTTACTGATCATTCGGTATTGAGATATCTACTTTCTAAACAAGATGCTAAGTCGAGACTTATTTGGTGGATCCTATTACTCCAAGAGATTGATATTACTATTAAGGATAAAAAGGAGTAGAATATATGGTAGCAGACCATTTATCTCGAATGTTATTATATAAAAAACCTAATGATTTGTCAATAGCTGATTCATTTCTGGATGAACAATTATTTATTGTGGAAGTTGTTCCATGGTATGCTGATATTGTTAATTATCTAAGTGAGGTGAAGACATTCTTTTTTAATGATCCTTACTTATTCAAGTATTGTTCTGATCAGATAATAAGCTGTTGTGTTCCTAACAATAAAATTCAAAGTGTTTTATCTTTTTGTCATAATGGAGTTTGTAGGGGTCATTTTTCTTCAAGAAAAATAGCAGCAAAAATTCTTCAAAGTGGTTTTTTTGCCTTCACTATTTAAGGATGCCCATTATTTTTGTCGAACTTGCGAACCTTGTCAAAAGTTGGGAAGTATTACTAAAAGAAATATGATGCCTCTCAATCCTATGCTTGTCATAGATGTATTTGATTGTTGGGAGATTGATTTTATGAGTCCTTTTCCGTCTTCACAAGGATATATATATATATATTGTTAGTTGTATCTAAGTGGGTTGAGGCTATTCCTACGCATACTAATGATCATAAAGCTGTTCTAAGATTTCTAAAAGAGTACATCTTTGCAAGATTTGGAATGCCTGGAGCAGTTATTAGTGATCAAGATAAACACTTTTGTAATAGACCATTTGAGAAGTTAATGACTAAATATAGTATTATATATAAAGTGTCTACTGGTTATCATCCACGGACTAATGGACAGACTAATTTGGCTAATCGTCAAATTAAACATATTCTAGAAAAAACAGTTAATCCATCTCGTAAAAATTGGTCAATGAGTTTGACTGATGCTTTGTGGGCATATCGTACTGCATATAAGACTATTTTAGGTATGTCTCCATACAAATTAGTTTATGGAAAAGCTTATCATCTTCCAGTAGAAATGGAGCATAAGACATACCCCCTCCGCTAGGAGTGCAGAAGTATCTGGTCTCCCTTCTCTTCCTTCGATACTACTAGCGACAACGTCCCATCTGTCTGTGGGAATCCTCAACCCTCCCTCTGCCCATCTTGCGGCTGGGTCCAACTCTGAGTTAGCATCCGCTGTTGATAGAATGATGAGGGAGAAGACTGCTGAGATCACCTTCCTAAAAGATCAGGTCACCATGCTTACCCAGCTGCCCCCACGAGCAGCCTCTGTGACATCAAACACCAAAGACAGGAGCCGACATAGGACCGGCAAGGAAAAGGAAAGGGTGGATCCCACACAATAGCCAGACAGAGGACACGAGACTGATCCTGAACAACAGGCATACAACGAATCTACCCCAGTGCCCCGTCCTTGGAGGTATTAGACAGGACTCTATTTGTGTACAATCACAGAGTTTTTATCTCGATCCGGCCAGAAGGAGGGAGGTCAGGCGAGTTACGGAGGAGGAGACCGGAGGATGATGCGACAGGTCATTACAGGCACCCAGCTGTAGACCCCCAAAGTCCCAAAAGACAATACCGGCACATGCATCGCCACCACACCCCCCTCTCCTTATATGGAAAATCGGGAGGAGCGCTGACAGAACATGATAAGACTCTCTCAGGAGCACCCCCAGGAGAATGCCCTCCGTGACGTCGATGCATAGCTCGGACAACTCAATGCTACCCCCTACTCCAGGATGATCAAGTCGGAAACAATTCCTCTGGGGTTCCATATACCCAAATTTGCTAGGTATGACCCAAAAATTGATGCTTATACACATCTTATTTACTTTCGGCAGGTCATGGCCCTTTATACGACCGACGAAGCCGTCATGTGTAAAGTTTTACCCACAAGCCTGGGGACACAAGGCTTCCTATGGTTCAATAAACTTCCGACAAGGTCCATCCGGAGCTTCATCCTGAGCGGGCATTCCTTGCTCGCTTCATCACAAGCTCCACCCAGTGTAAGGACGTCGGTGCCATCATCAGCCTCCGGAAGTGCTAGTATGAGTCTCTTCAGCAGTATGCCGATCGATACTGGGAGATGCACAATAAAATACAAGACTGCGATCAGGGCATTGCAACCACTTCTTTTAAAATGGGCCTTGAGGCTGACAGCCTGATCTTCCAGGAGTTCATGATCAACCCTCTAGATGATATGGACGACCTCATACAGAGAATAGACAAGTTCTGCCAACTGGAGGATCTTCTAGCTGACCGCGTGGTTCAGCGCCCCACCAGTTGATCACTCCCAGCTCCCGGCACAATGCCCCGATGACAAGTCAATCTGGTAAAGGCCGTATAAGTACACAAGCCAAGGCCGTAGGACTACATAGCCGAAACAATGGTCTTCACTGAGCTAATGTACATGGTCCTCAAGCAAATCCGAGATCAGCCCGTCTACAGGCGACCAGACCAAAACATGGGGACCGAAAGCAACGAAAATGGCTGGGGACATTACACTAACTCCTGCCCACCATTCAAGGCGTATATGAAGCTCCTGGCCTGCCAGGGTCACATTGACAGGTGGATCGATCAGCGCAAGACCCAGGAAGTAGCCCGACAGGCCAGGCCCCCCACTGGACCAGAGGAAAATGTTTCGCTCATTCCATGATGTCCAGTTGGGGCTCCGGGAAATTCTATTTTTGCCGAAAATGGCATCTGGTCAATCTTCTTTGAACTTACTTGTCTCTAACACCTTTCTAGTAATCATAAAATGAGAATACTTGTCTTCGTCTCTGTTTTTGTCTTAAGCCACTACAGGGGCATGGAATATTGCCCAAGATAGGCATGCATTACACAAAGACATCACGCTCCAACAAAAGTAGAGGACCGGACCCTTTTAAAGTCCGACCAAGGATGAATATTCGGGCAAGTGATCCAGAAGCTCTCAAGACTCGGTATCTCCCGGCAGAGCGTGGCTTCGGCAGCAACCGCTTCGTGCGTTGATTATAAACTATCGTCCACCTCTGCAGAGGATGGCACCTCTTAAAACAACATGACCCCAGTAGCCGCTGTCTTCAGACATTGATTATAAGCTCCAGTTCCTCTCAAGATCTGGTATCTCTCAGTAGAGCGTGGCTCTAGTAGTCGCCGCTTTGTGCGTTGATTATAAGCTGTCGTCCACTTTTGTAGAGGCCGGTGCCTCTGGGCACAACATGACCCCGGAAGCTGCCGTCTTCGGACATTGATTATAAGTTGTAGGTCATCTCTCAAGACCTAGTATCTCCCGGCAGAGCGTGGCTCCGGCAGTCGCCGCTTCGTGAATTGATTATAAGCTGCAGTCCACCTCTACAGAGGCCGACACCTCTCAGAACAAAATGACCCCGACAGCTGCCATCTTCTGACGTTGATTATAAGCTGCATGCCCTCTCAAGGTCCGGTATCTCCTGACAAAGCGTGGCTCCGGCAGCTGCCGCTTTGTGCATTTATTATAAGCTGTCGTCCACCTCTGCAGAGGCCGGTGCCTCTGGACACAACATGACCCCGGCAACTGCCGTCTTCAGACATTGATTATAAGTAGCAGGTCATATCTCTAGGCCTGGTATCTCCCAACAGAGCGTGGCTCCGGTAGCTACCGCCTCATACATTGATTATAAGTTGTCGTCTATGTAACGAGCTGCCCCTGTCCTGCACAATATTATCCGCTTTGGCTGCCAAGTCCCAGTGGACTTCCCAGGGGGTCACCCATCCTTGGACTAATCTAGGACGAGCACGCTTAACTGGGAAGTTCCAATGGGCTTTGACACCCGCACGACTTTAAAAGGCCTTGTGCAAGGTAGGTTTATGATCTATTATTTATAGCCCACAACTTACATCCACCAAGCGATGTGGGACTTGTCCACTGACCTAGATGTCCCCTCTGGGACTTCAGTTGACACCTTAGACTGGGGTGAAGAGTTAATAAATTAAAAAAGAGGAGTAATAATTAGGAAAATTTATTTATCAAGAGCATATACATATTATTGTCGTTTAGCGATATTCTTATATTTGCGACTTGTGATTGCTAGGTGTCTAGAGGCCGACGTTATCCGCGGTTCAAAGCAAGGACAAGCAGGCTTTGTAGGTAGTCTTCTTTGGTCAGGTGAGTATTTTTATGAAATTCATAAATTAAAGTAGTTTTAATACTTTTATTAATATAAAAATGTGTGTGTTTGAGAATGGTTGAGAAGGTGATAAATCCTATAGATCATTTATATATTGAAATGAGTTATAATCATATTTTAAAGATGATTTCATATAAAAATGTGTTTGAGAAAAAGGTGTTAAGTAAAAGAGTGTTTTGATAAATAATAAATAAATAAGAGCTTTTATAAATAATAAAATGGCGTTTTGAGGCACTTTAATAGTCATGCTATAGATTAGGTAGATCTATAGATCATATGCACAGGTGGTGCAGGTGTTATATTATATATGGTGTGTCCTTACCACTGGGGCTAGTGTAGTGGTCCCTGGTTCATTAATTGTTGCTTATACGAGAATGATTCCAGGGTATCAGATCTGACATGAACGGGTGGTCACTGGACTTTAATGACCCTTGGCTATTATTGTGCGAGTAAATGTGGTGTGGTGTGGTGTTAGATCTATATGATCTTTTTCTTGAGTTGGTGATTCTACGAGTTGGTGATTTTATGGTGATTATCAAAGAAACCTAAAAGGTGTTTTGTGTTGAGTAGAAGAGATAAAAGGAGTTTTTTGAGAAATATAAGAAATGTGCTCTAAAAGGTGTTGTATGAGTGGAAAAGGGTGATTTCATAAAAAGAAATGTTTTGGGAAAGAGTGTATGTGTTTTAAAAGAGATGGTGATCCTTAGATATTTTGCTCCTTTCCTTTATTCTTTTCAATTAAGTATACACCAACTGTCGTCGCTGATGCACGCTTGTGCCTTTCGTTTTAGGTATTCGGAGCTAGAGTCCACACTCCAGTCCAGCTACAGTGAGTTGTGGTTGTTAGAGTTGAGAAGTCTTTTATTTATCTCTTTATTTGTATTTGAGAGGATGTTTAGCTCTCGCTTTGAGTCTGCTTTTCAGTTGTTCAGTGTTGAGTTGTAGTAGATGTGGATGTGTTGTAGTTGAGTTGTATCGGACATGTTGTCCAGAGTTTTTTTTATTTGAGTATGTATCATCTTAGTTTTATAATCAGATCAGTGGAGTTTTTATTTCAGTTGTCATGTAGTAGTTTGTGTTTAGTAGATGTTGTCGCCACATATCATCTTTGGATAGCTGACTTTACAATTATCAGGAATGAGGCGTGACAGTCTACCTCTGCAGAGGCCGGTGCCTCTCGGCAAAACATGACTCCAACAGTCGCCATATTCGGACGTTGATTATAAGCTGCAGGTCATCTCTCAAGGTCCAGTATCTCCCGGCAGAGCGTGGCTCCGGCAGCCACTACTTCGTGCGTTGATTATAAGCCATTATCCATCTCTTCAGAGGCCGGTGCCTCTCAGCAAAACATGACTCCGACAGCCACCGTTTTGTAGCCAATGTCCGGCATCTGGAAATCAAAAAGCTATACTATGCCGGATTTGAAGGCTGGGTATGTGATGGTTTGCCGGAAGGCCCTTTCGCCGGCATCATGAGAGGAGGGATCATAGGGACTGGAACGGGAGCCTCAATCCAGAAAGGTGAATCCTCCGGCACTCCCACTGCATCCAAAGCCCAGAGCCATGCCTCTTTGAAGGCTGCATCAAAGCCCTTTTTGAAGACGACCCCATGGGCTTCGAAGCAAAGCTCGACCACCTGCTTCCGATAGCCCTCTTTGGCATCCTTGAAGCCCTCTCCATAACCTTTGGCATCAGCATCGACAACACCCTTCCGAATCCTCTCATCAAAATTTTCTTGTGTTTGCCAAATGTTATCTTCGGCCTCTGCAAGACTCTTCTTTAGCCGATCAGGCTCCGCCAACCCCTCACCAAGCTACCGGACAAGTAAGTCCTTTTGAGCAGCAATAGATCTGAGATCAGTCTCTGCCTTCAAGGCCCAACATTGCCATTTGAGGTCCCTATGGATTACCACCTGGTAGGCTTTCCGCATCCCCGAGAATGACTGGCAGGCCTGTAAAAAATAGAATTACCATCAGTAAACGTCCTAACGGAGGCTACCACTCAGAAGGAATCGAAGGTACCTTTATAAGACTTTCTCCGGCATGATCGACAATAGCTCCCACGTCGTTCGGCAAGGCTCTCATGTCCTTCGGCAGCTGAAGTGCCCGAAGGAGGGGGTAAGTGATCCTAGGATCGACGTTAACATTGTCTGACCAAAGAACGGGCGCCTCGACAAATCTAAGGAAATCAGGCACCCACGGGTCTAGAGCATCCAGGTCGTCCGGTGGCGGGACTGCTTTCGATCCTATGCTGCGTTCTACACCTGCTGGGCCATTTTTCTCGAAGTCGGACAACTCCAACTTCACTTCAACAAACTCTGGAGGAACACTCCTAACTGAAGGCATCATTGGGACTGGAGGACACAGTCGGGGTTCCCTGACATGGCCCTCAGTATTCCTTCCCCCATCCGCCGAAGACTAACTTACAAAGTATTAGAAGAGGCCAGACCTCCTCCGTATGAATGCGGGTCCCCGATGACCAGTAAGAGTCACCTCTCACTTTCTCTTCCCCCGGGTCTTCCGGTCCTTCAAAAAGCTTTGGTACATTGGTTGGTACCCCAGTAGGGAGGAGGAATCCCTTCCCTCACAGCTCAGCAATGCTGCGATTCGGCTATCCAAAGTCTACCGGCATAGAACACGAGAGATCTGGGAAATGTCTATTTGGATACAGATGTTATCAGAAAATAGGGACAAAAGGCAACCAGAGATAGAAGGGCTCCGACCTGGGTTTCCCAGCTTCGTGGGAGTAGGGTGTCAACGTTCATCCTCCGGCCTGAAGTTATATTCTCCGAACAGCTGGAGGTATATGTTCGCCCATTGCTCAGAGTCCTCTCTCTGGAATATCTCCCGATATAGCCAATAATCCGGTAGCTATTAACCGACAACTGGCTAGGCGCAAGTCTGAACACATATAGGAAAGGCCAAAGAAAAAGCAGAAGGGGAGTTTCAGTACCCCCTCGGTTATTGCCAATAGAGGAACAATTATTTGCTCCTATGCAAAAGTGACCTCCGACATTACTTTCGCAAGAGAAACAGACGAAGGAATCCCATATTTCCAGTAGAATTCCTCAATCCCACTCAGCCTGCTGTGAAAGAAGTATAGGTAGGGACATGGCCGGTCGCCCCCTGTACCGTGCCGTATGTCCGACACAACCGCCTTGCACGCACCCTGTGTGAGCGTCCTATATAAACCCTATCCGACTGAGGGACTCATCTTCAGAGAAGTGACGGACAATTTGGGTCCTTTGGTGCACCAAGGGTAGAACCAAACTAGGGGCTTCCGTCGCCAGGTTTCCAAGGGATCCAACTGCTGTGGAATTAACCTCAAATGTCGAGTCTTTGGAACTGAGCCTGAAAGATGTATCAGATCCTATGCTGGAACTTGTCGAAGAACTAAGGATGATCAGTTGGTCCATGCTCTCTGCCGATCTGCCGAAGACTGAAACCGAAGGACAAAAGGCACTGCGGAGGGTCAGAATACAAGTTATGAGACCTAGACGATCAGCCACAACACCCTATTTATAGGGCTTGAGACAGGTACAAATTACGATTGTCTGTCATTTACTCTTACACAAGTCCCGATAAATGCGGTTTAACCCACGAATTAGAAGATGATATACGACAGGATAGTCCTGACAACCATAGTTAATTATCGTTGTCCTTCGCATACCAAATGATGACCACACAGTTCTAGAAGGAGCTGTTATCCAAAGCAGAGTGTCCGTCCATCAACATCAATCTTTCCCAATAGGTTGAAAAAATTGAGGAACTATTATGGTAGTCAGACCTCAACCAAAGCAGGTCGGATCTACTCTACCGGACCACCCGTCTGATCTGTACCCTCATCCCAAGCATCTTACGGAGCAATCCAGGACCATTAAACTCACAGACCTCCGACACATTCTTTCCTGCATAATCGAAGGACAGGACCGACGGTCTATCATACGTCCCTTCGGCGATCAATGCAACCTCTGGATATCCGAAGGAGCCAACCAGGGCTCCGGCCTCACAGTGCTCCGAAGACCTCTTTTTATACACCCGGTTAGAGCAGAATTGCTACAGACAACCCATGTGACTAAAGCATCTTTGAATAATACAGGGTTGCCGGTCAGTGGCTCCCCAGCCTCCGGATAACATGTCGGTCAGTAGAGCATCATGAACATCTCTTATGGCAAGGGCACGACTCCCGACTGACCGACTGATTAACGGAGGATCCACCCGTCGGCAGTAACACATGACGAAGCACTCCATGTGGCCGCTCACATCTCCACCGTCCGTACAATGACCCGGCCCACCGACCGCACTGACCCAACTGGCCCAACACATGCAACACTAGGGTTGACGTCATCCAGTGACGCGCCCCCCATGCACCAGCCTTGGACTCCAAGTCAGGTTTTGCCTATAAATACCCCATTGAGGTACTGTTCACGGGATCTTCTGATCCCCTCTCTCTGGACCTCTCTATTAGCAGTCCTTCCTTTATCTTCTCCTCAAATAGAATCTGATTTAATCTTCGTAGGCCCTGTTTGGTAACTATCAACCGGTGGACACTAACATTTATTTTGCAATAGCCAAGCAGGAGGATCCGGTTTTTGCAGGTTAACCCACACAAAGCTCCAGTACCTTTGCCGATCTCTCGGTTGCCGAAAGGTTCAGCCGAAGGTCAGCAGATTCAAGGAAACAGCCACCACAACACTCTAAAGGTAGTTTGAAGTGGAACTTGATGTGTGAGGTGCACATTAATTTGTGTTCCAGGTCTTGGCAGTCTAGATCTTTTTGTTGTGTGAACCCTTTTGAGAATATTTCTATACCTATGAATTGTAAATCAACGTTTGAAATTGTAAATATGACACAATAATAAAAAAACACCAAAAAAAAATTTCGTTAATATTTCATTAAACGATTACATTCAGTATATAACATAAAAAGAAAACCAAAAAATATTTTCCTTTATTCATTATAATACAACACTAGAAATAAAACTCGAAAACTGAAAAACATAAAATATTACATAGAAGCAACTTAACAACACATATTACAATTATTTATTACCAACTCTATTTACTTTATTCTTGATGACAATATTTATTATCATAACTCTTGTGGAGTTGTTTGAAGCGGTCAATCATAAAAAAACAAAGACGCCAAAATTACCGCTAAGAAACATTTATTAAACGAACCAATTCGTCGATAGGGGATCTGCTGCCAGAAAACCGCAACATAAGAGAGGCAGAAAATGATTAAAAACATCAACAGAAACATTGAGCTCCAGACAATGTATTCGAGCTCCTTCATCTGTTTGTACAAAACATCTGCAAAGGAAGCGTCTGTTATATGCCATTTGGATGAGAGCTGTGAAGGAGAGAGATTCGAGAGGGAGAGAGACCCAAGAGTGAGAGATTGAGCGAGAGAGGTTGCGGGTGAGAAAGAGAGTAGTTGTGTAACTTGTAAGGGTTATGTAGTAAGTGTGTATTTATAATAAAAATATAAAATTTTAAATGTAGTAAAGTATTATTATTTAATTAGGTAATAAATTATCTTTTTACTTTTGTAAGATTTTGGTTGAAAGTAAAAGATTTTGTTGAAGAAGTAAAAAGAAAGATAAGATATGTTTTAGAAAAAGATAAAAAGATAAGATAAGATGTGTAATAGAATATGTTTTGGAATATTCCATTTGAAAAGACAAATCATATAAGTCCAAAACAATTAATTAATAATGTATATGTTTTGTTTTTATTAAGTTTATACTTAATAATTATTTATTTTAAGACATGCCTTAAATAATTTATATATTTAATATTTAAGTTTCCTTT
>NMUG010007796.1:0-11917 GCA_002855965.1 Monotropa hypopitys | reverse complement strand
ATGACTAGATTACAAATCGACAATCTCTCTCTCTCTCTCTCTCTTTATCTCTCTCTCTCTCTCCACGTAATACATTACAATCAAGGAAACGATCTCTCTCAAATTACACATTACAATCACCGATCTCTTTCTTCAAGAAAATAGATTACTGTACCTCAATCTACCGTCTTCAAATTGTCTAGAATCAATCGTTCTGTTTTCATATTTCTCTTCAAATCTCTTGAAATCAACGAGTTTGTCTCACATTCAATCCAGAAATCTATTGTTTTGTTTTCGGATTTCTCTCTTCAATTGATGAATTGATTGTTTTGTTATCAATCGTTTTCAGATTTCTCTCTGCAAATCAATCGAGCCGTCTTGAATTTAACGACCTGTAAAAAACCCAGCAATATATACTTAATAAAGAAGGTTAAAATAATAATTAAACCAAATAGTACCTAAGGAGGGATGAAAACTTATTTAAGTTGACCTAAACTTAAATAAGTTACAAAAACGGGACTGGCCGATAATTTTCTGTTATTTTTAAGACCGTTGGGCCCAGTGGGTTTAGAGATATCTGTGATTCCCCCACACAGGATTCCTGATGAGGACTACCGCCGGATTCATCACGCAAGATCTCTTTTCCTTTATCAAGTATCCTGATCCTATTCTCAAACAACTTACAACTTGCCAAATTTATGAAACCTTTTCCTGCATCCCACCTCTGGCACTACCCCCAGTTTCCTTTCTTGTACAACTTACATTGTCTTCCTGAATGTGATCCGTACCCATCCTGAAGCCTTCTTCCTCATCTTCCACACCGCCATTGTTGTACGGAACTTTAGAGTTAATCACTTCAGACACCATAATTTGGAATACCTCCCCCTCCACCTCAAGTTCAATCGAATCCTTGATAACATCAGTTTTTGTAGAAACCAAAAATCTTGCTCTGCTATAGCATAATTCTTTCACAGTTTTGTCTTCTACAAACAAAAGAGACCCCCACACCTTAGCTATAGATGCAAATGTGGTCATGTTCCATGATGTTATTGGGATTCCTCTGCATTCCACCCAACAAATTCTTTCCTTAAACACCAACTCACCATTCCAAGGTTTAACACATTCAAACCAGTCTGACCAAGATTCTCCTTTCACGAATTCATCTCTATATTCAGATGAGTGAAACACGAGCAAAACCACTTTTCCGCCCAGCTCTCTAATAGATTGAATACCCCATTCCTCATCTCCAATAATCACCTTGACTTTAGCTAGCATGTACATGTTCTGAACGGTAGCTATTGCACTGCGATATAGAAAATCTTAACTTCGAACAGACCCTTTGACCCTAATTTTCGAACACTGCCCTGGACTTGACTTTTTTATTGGAAAGACATTTTTTTCACCCACTACAGCTTGTGCATACGTTTTGAGTTCATGCACCCTGTTCCCAACTTGCGCCTTATACCCAGCATCCATCCTAACCCCTGCATGTTTAACTGGTTTGAGGTCCCAGTTATGTGTTTGATTTTTCTTCTCAACTAATCCTTTCTCTCCCAGCTGCCAACCTTTCCCATATTTTGCTATTGAAACTTCCATTCTGTTATTCCCAGCCCAAATACCATATTTTTTCTCCACAGCTACCCCAGCGGCTACCCTGCATCCATACCTCACGAAGCCAAACTTTGAGTTATTTTTCCTGCTTCCTTTGTTAGGTATGTAGATATCTTGCACTCTGCCGAATTTTGAAAAAATACTATGAACCCATTGAATGGAAGCTTTATCAGGAATGTGATTGACAAATAATGTTGTCACCCCTTGATTCTCCCTGGTTTGGATATGCTTATGCCTATGGATAACCGGAATCCATGCCCCATCTTCACTCCCAGGAGTTTTCCCTTTTGCATCCTGTTTCAGAGCATCCTGCCTCAAACCAATTTTTTTGAAATCGTTTAATAAATGGGAAAACAAGCATCGATCATCATAATTTAGAATAAATCTAAATACGAAAAACATTCTATTCTAAACATACATAAAATCCGAGTGTGAATGCGGAAATAAACATAAATGCCAACCATTTGAAGTAGAGAGAGAGAGAAGTCAAATTATTACAAAACACTACTTCTATTACAACCCAAAGGGGCTAATTTGAAATGAATAAAAGTGCAAAAGTCTTCCAATGAGCTCACAACCTCAATGTGCTCCAAAATCATCCATGAGAGGTTTCTTACCTGCAGAGTCTACAAAGAAGGGCGTATCATGCCAAAGTAGGGAAATATCTATCAACTAGCATGTTTTAGACTAGCGTGAACGAGTGTGTGAATGTAAAGAATGATATAAGTAACATGCATGAGACAATGCAAGGCAATGATCCAACTTATATAACATAGTCACAACTAGCAAACATAACGTAGTGTTATATAGAGGACCACAAGCCAAGGGTCGAAACATAAGTAAGTTCTCATTCCATGATGTTCAACTAAGGGACTACTAGGCAAGAGTCCATACAAGAGTACATGAGAAGTACTTGAGACATTGTCAAATAGTGAAAGTACAATCCCTTTCCTTTTCTTATTCCATGTGAGATATAAGGCCGGAATTCTAGCCAAGGTATTCCATAATCATAATGTGTCGTCGGAATCCTAGCCAAGGTATTTCATAAGCATCGTCGGAATCCTAACAAAGGTATTCCATAAACATTTTTATTTAGTGACATAGATAGGGCGAGGTTGAATTAATGGCTCGTCAATACATTAATCGAACCTATCTGGTCTTCTCCAAATAACGTTGGGAGGGATCACGTTACCCCCATTGTGCACAATGTCGCGGATGGAGCGACCATCCTAGGAGTCCTGACCAAGGTACCCCAATCAAATAATCATAAGCCCATATCATTGTTATTGTGTCCGGGAATCCCTAGCCAAGGTTGCTTCCTATAATATAATCATTGATACCCGAGAATCCCTAACCAAGTTTACTTCTCATTGGGGCTCAATTATTCATTTCATGTGTCATTAACATAGTCCACGATGTATATACGTCGTAATTCATAACATGACCAATACAAGTCCATTTTCCATTTTTTTCCCAATAAGGGATAACATCAAGCAACATATCCAATGTGCGACCATTTTCCATAAAATATACTCCATATCATAAACTCATCTGTTAAACCTTAATTGAGTCCAATTGCATGAATCCAAACTTAAATTGATAAAAATACTACCAATTGATCGAAAGGCCTAATTTATAAAATAGGGTTCATACATGGATTTTGGGCTCTTCATGTAATCACTCACAACATGAAATTAAACAATATACTAGGTACATCAGACTATAGGAACTCCATAGAAACCATCAATTTCATGATCCAAACATAAACCCTAGGTCAATTTCACCTAGACATGGCATATACGAATTTTATGCAAATAAACTAGATTTCAAAGGAAAGTAAGAGAAGGCATAGCCTATCACATGACTAGAGATGGATACCCCCTACCTCAAGAAGCTTGAACAAAAACCCTAACTTCGGATTTTGAAGAAATAGAGAAAATAGCAGGTGTCCTGGATAGACCGCGTTGCAAGGATCGTCGTTTCTTCTTCGCGTTTCTTGATTTGAGCCTCATAGAGCCTTGGTTTTCAAGCTCCAAGCTTGGACAACAATGGAGGGTGAGAGAGATTGAGATAATAGGGTTAGAGAGAGGTAGAAGATGAGTGGGAATAACACAATTCGGGCTCCCAAAAATATATATAGCTCTAAGATGAAAAGACAAGAATACCCTTAATGAAAACCAATCAGCAAGAAATTTTGCCTTCACAACCGGTCGACGGATTTGGCTCGACTGGTCGAGGCTATTTAAAATACCCCTCTGAAATACGGCTACCGGTCGACGACAGTATCGTGTACCGGTCGCGGCCTAATTAAAATGCCCACTGAACTATCCCGACCGATCAACCTCAAATTCGTGTACCGTTCGGCCTTAAGAAAAATTAAAAGAAAACTTCAAATGTTGGTAACTTTTTCGTCCAACCTCCGATTGAGATGATTCAAGTCTCGTTGGATTCATAATCGAAGTCTCTATTATCTTATAGGGTTATCCACCTTAAAATCGCGATAAGATTTTAAGACAAAAACAAATCAAAATTCCTAGATTAATAAAAAGGGCAGTTTAAATTTTGGAAATAGTTTATAAAATACGGGTCGTTACATAACGAAACAATTTTTGTTTTTCTTTAAGGGGTATGACTCGTTGGTCATATCTCCTTGCGAAATTAAATTATTTGTGCCCGTATGGGATTTCGTATTGAGAAAGAAACCAGTGGTGTTGTTTGGAAATCTTTGCGTTGTTCCTTGCCCCGTTGGTTGGGAGGTGAAAACTTGATTGTAGTGGCATGTCTCTTTAGTCCTTCGTCTGTGGATTTAAGACATAGGTTGACATTAGTTTCGTCGTTGGTGTTTTCTTGTATCTTATCATATCGGTCATATGCTTCTTGTACTCGCTCCATACCTTGTGATTTAGAGGAGTAGAGTTTGGCCTTAGCGGCATGGTATGTTTAGTCTCCTATGACTTGGTTATCGTTGATGTTACAAACTTCCAATTGGAATCTTTTGAGTTTGGGAGAATTGGCTATCTTTGTGTTTATGGGGCATGAGTTCCTTTGAGGCTATTGGGATTTAGACATACCGATCCATTTGAGTCTAAGTCTTTCCGTAGTCTTGTGAAGAACCTTGGGGTGTCGCTGAAATTTTTGGGATAGTTCTCTTTAAGGGGCATGACCCATTGGTCATAAATTTTTGGTAAGATCACTTTGGTTTTGGTTGGTCGTAAATCTAAGTTGAAGTGTTAGAGTTGTTTTTTGATAACCATTGGCTTGAGGTGCGATTCGGGATGCTTTCGTCTTTGGCTGGATGTTTCGTATCATGGTGAACGTGGTTAAGTTGACCGTTTGGAGTCCTGTAGCCGATAGATGTGCGTTGGCCTTAGATGTATTTGTGCTCGACGACCTAGTCGATTGAGGAGCATGTGTGTGCGCGCTGTGATCATCATCATAGTTTCTCATGAGATGATCCGATTGAGGTCAACCATTGGCTCATTGGGATTCGTGAGATCCTCCATACGTTCAAAGTTGTTAGTATTGGCATCAGAGTAGCGCAGCGAAAGCGTGATGGGGTACGATTGTGATGGCTTGAAGAAATATTCCTATAATATCGAAATCACCTTTGGAGAAGAAATTCTTTCCCCAAATCCTTTCCATGCAACGTTGTGAATAATGGTTCAAGTAGTGGTCTTGGTTAGCGTGTTGGTTTCCCAACCTACTTCCTGATTTTGAATCCTGTAATCCGGCCACTTGGCTTGTAGGGTTCTAAGTGTAAAACGATGAATTCGACTTGCAAATCTTATTTTCACCTTTGTTTGTAAGTCGACGGAGTCATAGATTAACGTTCCTCCGGTTGTGTTTTTGGGCATTGGATCGATGTTCCCTTTTGTTCCCGTTGCCTTTGTTATGCTTATCTTGCGACTGGTTGAAAGTTTGTTGACTTTTGATAGCTTCCATCCGAGTCGTGTTCTGTTCAAATGTAAGTTGTAAGACTTGTTGATTCTTGGATGTCATTTCTCTGACTCGTGTCTTGCGTGATGCATGTGGTGGAAATCTCTATCGTCATGGTATTCTTGATTTAAATGCGATTGTTCCTTTTTCAGTTGTGAGGTCCTAGTGGAATTGGAAGTTTTCCTTTCCGTTCATTATACTTTGTGTTGAACGTGGTGTTGATCGTTGGATAGACGGGTGTGGACCAAGGAAATGCGTGTTTGATTGACCGTGGGAAAGTTGGGTACGAATGCATATTGTGGTCTAGACTTGGCGTGAGTTTGTGCCATGCCATGTTGTTTGGGCTTGGCACATGTACTTTTGGCGTGTGTGGGTGTGTGCGTATTTCTTTATTATGTGATACACGTTTGACGTGGTGAATTGATTTGAGAATAGCTACTGACCAGGGCATCTCAAAGAAAATCACCAAGATCATATGGTTACCACACTAGGATGTGTGTGTTTGGTATGGTGTGTCCTTTGGCTCAAGAGTTTGGAGCATATTCATGCGTACATTTATTTTTGTATGATCTGTGGGTATTGGTGCGATGACATATCCTCGCTAGTTATAATTTGCCAAGCTTTCGTACAAACAGCCTTATCGCACATCAGCGTATCAGTGTGTCCTTGTCATGTCGGCGTGTCAGCGTGTCTATTGCGTGTCCTTGCATATCGGATAGTGGATAGGTTCTCTACGTGCTGCTCATCATTCTTTGAATATATGAGGATGTCATTAATAAACACGATAACAAAATCGTCGAGGTAGTCGGTGAAGATTTGATTCATTAGTGATGTAGGACAAATGCCTACATATAACACCGAGCAGACCTCAGCCCCAGCCGAGCTCAGCACCTCTTCTTGCCAGTCAGCCGCACAACAAGTTTCAGACACCGAGCTGCCAGATGTCGAGCTACCACCCTCGCCACACTGCCTACAGGAACTCAGCACAGCCCGTCCAGACCAGCTCGTACCAGTTCAACACGGCATCCCACGTCAGCAAGGGCTCAATAGCTGTACCTCATCTCGGCCGTATTCCCACACTGCTACTAGAACGAGACCACACGGGGACCACCCGACATCCTCTGACACTTCTGCTATTACTTTTTCAGATTCTATTAGGGATTGTATATTTTGTAATCATTTACTTTTTGCCTTTTGTCATATTAGGTGCCATTCCTTTTTAGGGTTTTTCATTGTATTCTTCTCGGGCTATATAAGCCTAACGATGTACACCTCATAACAACTTTAATCTAATTGAAACTCTATTTTCGAACCAGAGCTCATCTCTCTTTCATTCTTCAGGTGGATTCCTGAGTTGCTGGTGGATTCCAGTTCTGTTAGGTGGATTCCTAACACTTCTACCGAACTATGGTGTTAGTTCGATCATCCCTCTACACATTACAGTGTTAATCTGTTTACCCCCTCAGCAATTCTATTTTCCAGAATCGTCGCCTACCTCACTTGACCCATCCATGTTCTGCGTCAGTTGGTATCAGGGCCTACTTCTAATGGATGATGCTCCAGAAGACTGATCAGCAATGGTGGGAGATTTGAGGATTGTTCAACAGCAGATGTGTGATCTACGCAAAATTGTTGAGCGCCTTACCGACAAGTTTGCTCATGTTCAGGTCTGTCAAGAGCAGGCTCAGACTTTCCCTGAACATGTGGGCCAGAATGGTTCACAAGCCAGAATTCCGAGAAGAGTTCCTTATCAAAACCCCATGCCTGCAGCCTTATCAGACTTAAACATCAATGTCGATGAAAGGGTACTTAACTATGGTGACCAAGAGAGAACTACTGAGGACAGAGACTACCGAATAAAGGTGGAGTTACCTTCTTTTGATGGATACTTTAATGTGAAAGGATTTCTTGATTGGTTGATAGAGGTTGAATGTTTATTCGATTACATGAGTATCAAAGAGGAGAAGAATGTCAAGTTTGTGGCCTATCATCTCAAGAGTGGCGCCTCAGCCTGGTAGGACCAGTTACAAATGTCCCGATTATGACAGAACAAAACGCAGATACGTTCATGGCCGAGGATGAAGAAGATGATGAAGCAGAGATTCTTGCTTGCTAACTACGAGCAGTTGTTGTTCCAGCAATATCCGAACTGCAAGCAAGGACTCAGGTCGGTCAGAGCCTACACGTAGGAGTTCTACATGTTATCTTCTCGTAATGACCTGGTAGAAAATGACAACCAGCAGGTGTCTAGGTTTAACAATGGCCTACGCCCATCTATCCAAGACAGAGTGGTGTTGCACCCAGCCTTTACTCTCAATGAGACTGTTGAGCTAGCTCTATGGGTTGAAGCCCAACTGGACAAGTTCAGCATGTGAGCTTAGAGATTCAACAGGACCACAGTAAGAGGACATGTGTTAGATGGAAAGAAAGAACTGCCTAGTCAGATGAGTGGCAGCGCGACAAGTGGAGGAGCAGCCACAGGGAGTTCAAATGCTACTCAACTAGTGCGACAAGGAAGTAAACAAGTTGCCGCACCCCAGAAGACCTCATCCAGCCCCTATACGCCATCTTCCCAACCTATCAAGTGTTACATGTGTGGAGAGCCAGGTCATCATTCAAACAATTTCCTGAACAGACGAGTTGCTAACCTTGCTCTACAAGGAGATGAAGAAGAAGAGCTGTTAGAGAACTAGGCCCAAGAGTTTGATGAAGAAGAAGTGGTGGAAGCTGATGAGGGAATTGTTCTGATTGTCCATAGATTGTTGTACTCTCCCAAGATAGAAGCTGAGACTCAGAGGCACAATATCTTTCGCACTCACTGTACGGTGGGTTAGAGAGTGTGCGAGCTGATTATTGATAGAGGGAGCACTGACAACATAGTTTCTTGAACTATGGTGGATAAGCTTCAAATGAAAACAGAAGCTCATCCCAATCCATACAAGATTGGTTGGATTAATGATGGTGGTGAAGTCAAGGTAAGTGAGAGTTGCACGGTATAACTTTCTATTGGCCAGAAGTACAAGGATGAAGTAATTTATGACGTAGTGGATATGTTAGCTTGCCATTTGCTGCTAGGCCAACCTTGATAATTCGATGTTGGTTCTACCTACAACGGTCGCCTCAACACTTACTCTTTCATGCACCACGGGACCAAGATTACTTTGGTTCCTATAGGAGGGCAGAAGCCTAGAGAGACCCGTACTGCAAGTAAAACTCTACTAGTGGTGCCAGAGTTGGGAAGAGAAGAGTTGGAGGAAAATGAAGTGCATGTGGTGGTGGTGGTGGTGAAGGGAGAGAGCCCACAGCCGACCAGCTTGCCAGCCGAGCTGGAGCCCCTTGTTGAAGAGTTTAGCTCAGTCCTTTCTGCTGAGATGCCAGATGATTTACCCCGAGTACGGGACATATAACATCAGATAGACCTGATCTCCGGATCACGTCTCCCTAACTTACCACACTACCGGATGAGCCCAGCAGAGCATGCCGAACTACAAGCCTAGATTAGTGAGCTGATCAGGAAGGAGTTTATCCAACAAAGCATGAGCCCATATACAGTCCCCGCACTACTTACGCCAAAGAAGGATGGGAGCTGGAGAATGTATGTTCAGCCGAGCTATCAACAAGATCACCATCAAGTACCGTTTCCCCATTCCACGACTTGAAGACATGTTGGATCAATTGGTAGGAGCTACAATCTGTTTAAAGATGGATCTGAAGAGTGGATACCATCAGATCAGGATTCTCCTAGGAGATGAATGGAAGATAGCCTTCAAGACCAAGGATGGCCTGCACGAGTAGCTTGTCATGCCATTTGGGTTGTCTAATGCCCCAAGAACATTTATGCGGCTTATGACCCAAGTACTCTGACTTCTTATTGGAGCCTGTGTTGTTTATTTTGATGACATTCTAATCTATAGCCGTAGTCGACAAGAGCATCACCAACACCTAAGAGAGGTCTTAGTACTGCTAAGAGACAACAACCTTCACATCAACTTGAAGAAGTGCAGTTTCTTGACCTAAAGCCTAGTGTTCTTTGGCTTTATGGTCAGCGCGGATGGGCTGACTATGGATTAAGAGAAAGTCTGAGCTATTCAAGAATGGCCAACACCCACACCCGCACACGATGTGAGGAGTTTCCATAGTTTGGCTACCTTCTACAAGAGGTTCATCAAGGACTTCAGCACCATTGCGGCGCCCATGACAGAGTGTCTGAAGAAGTAGTTTGATTGGACTTGTGAAGCTGAGCAGAGCTTTGCCGAGCTCAAGGAAAAACTTTCCTCAGCACCAATTTTAGCCTTGCCCGACTTTGACAAATTATTCAAAGCTCATACGGATGCCAGCTATATTTGGATTGGAGAAGTTCTATCCCAGGAAGGCCAACCAGTGGCTTATTACAGTAAAAAACTGAGCGAGGCGAGGAAGAACTGGACTGCTTATGAGCTGGAGCTCTACGCAGTCATCCAAGCTCTAAGAGTTTGGGAGCATTACCTCATTCATCAGGAGTTTGTGCTTCACACGACAACAAGGCTTTGGAATTTTTGAACAGCTCAGCAACCATTAATAGGAAACATGCTAGATGGATTGCTTGTGTCCAAGTATTCAAGTTTGTTCTGAAGCACACTGCGGGAACCTCTAACCAAGCTGTTGATGCACTGAGCCGAAGAGCATCCCTTCTTGCTGTTGCTCGCACAGAGATGGTGGGATTTGACTTCCTCAAAGAGTTGTACGAGGAGGATGAAGACTTCTAGGATTTGTGGTCCCAATGTCAACCCAGCAAGACCGGGTTGAATGGATTTCATATCCATGAAGGATATTTATTCAAGGGAAATCAATTGTGCATCCCCAGATCCTCATTGCGAGAGTTACTAGTCAAAGAGATTCACTACGGCGGACTTTAAGGACACGACATGATAAGACTATCCAGCAGTTGGAGGATAGATACTATTGGCCTCAACTCAAGCGAGATGTTGGTCGATTCATTTAGAGATGCTATGTCTGCCAAACGGCTAAGGGTTAGACACAGAACACTGGGCTTTACACTCGATTGCCTATTCTAGAGGCATCATGGGAAGACCTGTCCATAGATTTTGTGCTCGGGTTGCCTAGGATACAAAGAGATGCAGATTCAATCCTGGTAGTGATTGATAGATTTTCGAAGATGGCACACTTTGTGGCGTGTAGGAAGACTCACGACGCCTCAAACATTGCCAATCGTTTCTTTAGAGAGATTGTTCGTCTGCATGACATGCCTAAGACAATCACCTCAGACAGAGACAATAAGTTCCTCAGCCACTTCTGGAGGACATTGTAGGCTAAGTTTAAAACCATCCTCCAGTTCAGCAGCAATTGTCATCCGCAGATGGATAGCCAAACAGAGGTCGTCAACCGCACACACTCGGCAATATGCTACGTTGCCTAACTGGAGAAAAGCCCATGCAGTAGGATCTCCAGTTTCCCCAAGATGAGTTCGCATTCAACAATACCGTCAACCGATCCACAGGCCACACTCCTTTCCGGGTTGTGTATCATCATGTTCCTACCCACACTCTGGATCTTGTTCTTTTACCTTCTCAGCCAGGAACTAGCCGAGCTGTCGAGCACCGAGCAATAGATGTTGTCCGCATACTTGTTGACACCAAGGCTAGACTGGAAGAATCCAATGCCAAGTATAGGTGCCATGCATACAAACACAGAAGGAGGAATGTATTCAGAGAAGGAGATTTGGTTATGGTTCATCTTTGCAACGACAGATTCCCAATAGGAACGTACGGTAAGATGCAGATGAGAAGAGTTGGTCCTTGCAAAGTCCTCAGCAAAATTAACGATAATGCATACAAAGTGGATCTTTCTGATGACTTACACATCTCCAACACCTTCAACGTCGGAGATCTGATTGATTATCACCCTCCCGAGTACTTAGAAAACTTGAGGACGAGTTCATCTTTGGTGAGGGAGTCTGATGTAGGACAAAGGCCTACGTATAACACCGAGCAGACCTCAGCCCCAGCCGAGCTCAAGACCTCTTCTTGCCAGTCATCCGCACAACGAGTTTCAGACACCGAGCTGCCAGATGCCGAGCTACAACCCTCGCTGCACTGCCTACAGGAACTTCAGCCCAACCTGGCCATCCCAACCCGTACCAGTTCAGCACGGCATCCCACGCCAGCAAGGCCTCAATAGCTGCACCTCAGCTCGGCCGTATTCCCGTACTGCTACTGGAACAAGACCACACGGGGACCACCCCATCCTCTGGCACTTATGTTATTACTTTTTTAGATTCTGTTAGGGATTGTACATTTTGTAATCATTTACTTTTTGCCTTTTTGTCGCATTAGACGCCATTCCTTTTTAGGTTTTTTTTATTGTATTCTTCTCGGGCTATATAAGCCTAACG
>NMUG010007795.1:0-11917 GCA_002855965.1 Monotropa hypopitys | reverse complement strand
AGACCGGCTGGTGGTCCGTTGCTGGGAGACGGCAAGATAGAGTATGAGAGGCTCCATATCCTTCGGTGTGACCAAGACCGGAGGGATGGAGATGTATTTTTTGAGTTGTTGGAGAGCCTGATCGCACTCTTCGGTCCACTTATAGCTGCGTCGGCTGGTCTTGATGGCTTGGAAAAAGGGTCGGCAAAGATCAGATGACCGACTGATAAATCTGTTGAGAGCCGCTGCCATGCCGGTCAGTCACTGGACTTCTTTGATGGTAGACGGAGGTCTGAGGTTCGTTACTGCAGTGACCTGGGAGGGGTCTGCCTCTATTCCCCAGCTGGTGACGAGATAGCCGAGGAACTTGCCAGAGCCCACACCGAAGGCACACTTTTCGATGTTAAGACGGAGCCCATGCTTCTTTAGGATCTCGAAGACCTTCGTCAGGTGCCGGATGTGGTCGGTTGCATACTTGCTCTTGACAACCATGTCATCAATGTAGGCCTCCATTGTATCCCTAATTTGCCAGGAGAACATCCGAGAAACTATCCGTTGGTAGGTTGCTCCGGCATTTTTCAAGCCGAAGGGCATAACCTTGTAGCAATACACCCCCTTGGGAGTGATGAAGGCTGTCTTCTCCATATCCTCCTTGGCCAATGAAATCTGATGGTAGCCCCTATAGGCGTCCATGAAACTGAGCCTCTGGTGTCCGGCGGTGGTGTCGACTAGCTGATCGATCCGGTCCAAAGGAAAGCAGTCCTTTGGGCAGGCATCATTGAGATTGGTGTAGTCCACACAGACTCGCCATTTGCCGGACTTCTTCTTGACGACAACTGTGTTTGCCAACCAGGTGGGATACTGGACTTCTTGGATGGCACCTGCTTCTAACAACCGGTCCACTTCCTCCACGACTGCTTGGGTATGTGCCGTAGAGGAGCGTCGGGGTCTTTGGATGACGGGGTGCCGAGAGAGATTTACGTTCAACTGATGACAGATGAACGACGGGTCCACTCCGGGCATCTCGTATGGAGTTCAGGCGAAGACCTCAATGTTGGCTTTTAGAAACTTCACATATCTCTCTTGGTCCGCAGGAGAAAGTGAGGACCCGATAAGGAATGCCCAACTGCCATCCTCATTGATCGGTACCGTAATGAGCTCTTCAACTGCTTTGTCGGTTGCCGGAGCGCCAACATCTTCGAGAATCGGGGTGTCTGGGACTTCTACCCATTGAACTTGTTTCATCTGCTTGTTCTCCCAGACAGCCGAGATGTAGCACTGTTTTGATGCTGCTTGATCGCCATGAATATCCTCCTGTCGTCCGAAGGCTCCAATAAACCGGACGACTTGGTGGTAGGTTGAGGCGATCGCCTACATGGAATGGATCTAGGTCCGGCCAAGGATGGCGTTGTATGGACTAGGGACGTCGACAACAATGAACTCCATGTCAACTGTCTTGGATCCTGCCCGGACCGGGAGAGTGATCTTGCCGAGGGGCCAGACAGGAGCCCCATTAAATCCGACCAAGGGGACGTCGGCTGGCTGCAAAGCATCAGAGGAAAGCTTAAGTGCTTGAAACATGGAAAAATACATTACCTCTGTGGAGCTTCCTTGGTCGATGAGGATGCGCCAGATGTTGGCTGGCCCGATGCGTAGGGTGACGACCAGGGCGTCATTGTGAGGAAGCCGGACTCGGTCAAGATCCTTCTCTGTGAAAGTTATGGACCATCCTGAACAATCGGATGGCTGCTTCCATTTTAGACCAGAACCGACCATGAGCACTTGCTTTGTGGCGGAGGCCTAGTCGATTTCTGCTCTGAGATGGGCAGCAACCTCCTTGTTGAGTGGTCCGTGGATGACGTTGATTGTCGGGACATCCTCCTCCGGCTGAATGGGATGTCCGGACCTCTGGGCGAGCTCTAGTGTCTTCTGTTGATCACCCCATCGGGCTAGGTGTCCTTGCTGCACCAGGAGCTCTAAGTATGACTTGAAGGGTTTGCACCCGGTCGTGAAATGTCCTTGCTCCTTATGATAGGTGCAATGGATCCGCTTGTCTTTTGTTTTGCCATCCGTTCCGAGTTTGTGGTCCGGCCAAGCAAAGAAAGGCTGATTCTCAATATGTTTCAGCACAGTGTAGATGGGCTCGGTGAAGACTGTCGTTTCCGCGGTGAGCTCGTGGAGCTTGGGGGCCTTCGGACCACCTTTCCTTCCTGATTTGACAATATTTACCTGCCTTCGGTTTCCCGCTGGCTGTGTGGCCGAAGGCTGCTGATCTAGACGCTGGATGGCACGCTCGGCCAGGAGATCTTCCAACTGACAGAATTTTTCCACCCAAAGCATGAGGTCGTCCATATCCTCTGATGGGTGGAGTGTGAGGTCGGCAAAGATCCGACTGTTTCTATCCAGACCGTTTTTGAAAGAAGAGGCGGCCACTGTTTGATCGCAACCTTGGATATCGTTAAAAAGCTCCCAGTACCTCTCGGAGTACTGACGGAGACTTTCATCTGGACGCTTCTTTAGACTGATGAGAGCGTCGATCTGCTTAGTCTGCCGACTACTGGTTACGAACCTGGCCATGAAGGCTCGCTCAAGATCCTGGTAGCATGAGATGCTACGTGGAGGGAGCTTGTTGAACCAGAGTGAGCCCAGAGTGTCAAGGCTGGTAGGGAACACCTTGCACATGACCGAGTCGTCGGTAGTATAGAGAGAGATCGTTTGGTGGTAGTGGATGAGATGAGTGTAGGCGTCCGTCTTGGGGTCATATCTTGTGAACTTGGGCAGGTTAAAGCCTGCCGGGAGAGTCGCCAGCTCAATCTCCGGAATGAAAGGGGATAAACTGAGTTGCCGGAGCCTAGCATCGACGGACGCCTTCTGTTGTACGGCCCTCTTCTCGGGGCTAACTGCCATTAGTCTGCGGCACTTCAGGTGGTCCCTGAGGTCTCCGACTGGAAGTGGGGAGTCATAATTTCTGGCGTACCTTCTCTTGTGGCCAGAGAAGTCACCCGCTCCGTGATACCGACCGGAGCGCTAATTGTCCCTTCGTCGGCGGCGCCTGTGGCTTGCTTCAGAGGTTTCCATGGGCAAAGTATCCGGCGAAGCAACCCTGACGGGGGCCAAATCTTCTTCATCCAGACGGTGGGTCTCGCGAGATCTTGCGGAGCGAGAGCTAGAGACAGCACTGTTACAGGGTCGGTATCTGGGGGACCGGGCATGATGGCCTCCCGACTGGCACTTCCGGATGGGGGATCGGTGGATTATTCCTCCCCTATCCATGCGTCCGTGATCGTTCAGCCCTCCCAGGCGCTCCAGGTCTGACCTCTTAAGAGTGCGTTCTGAGTTGTCCTGTAGAGCTTCAGACGGATTGGGTGGGCAGAGGGTTGGACCTCCGGCGAGCCTTGCTAACTGATCCTTAAGGAAGGCTATCTCAAGATCCTTCTGATGGAGCTTCCCGTCGGGCTGGTGGGAGGTGGATCCCAACAGGGTTAGGGGAGGGTCTCCGACAGCAAAGGTGGATGGGGGAGGGATAGCAGGCAATCGACGATGGTGACGGTCACGGGAGTCGTCGACGACCATTGAAGGGGAAGGAGATACTTAGTAGAGGGGTAGACTGTCGGTCACCTGAATCTGGGAACGAAGATCCCTAGCGGAGTCGCCAATTGTGGTGACTGAAAGTCCGGAGGGTACCTCGGGTCCTTTGGATGTTGGCCGGACGACTGGGTGGAATGTTTCAGATGGATGAGTGGTCACCTATAAGAGAAAAAAGGATCACCTACTTGGCTCCTGCAATACAAGGGTCAGTGCCCAGCGGTCGGCAGCGACCGAGAGGGGCCTCCGATGGCTAAGTCAGCGACGGTAAGAGAGAGAAAACTGTAAGCTTAAAGAGCGGTCGGAGAGATACCAGATTGTATGTCCCGTGAATAGTACTTTGATGGAGTATATATAGGCATCCTGACTTGGTGCCAAATATGAAAGTGTGTGATGCACACGGGCGGGAGGCCGGGTGCTGACGTTAGCCCTATAGTGCTGATGGGCCGCTGAACCGACCCGAGTCACGTTAGGAGTTGTACGGTTGACCCGAGTGCCACCTGCCGGAGGTCATTGTTCCCTGCTGCTGCTGATGGTGGACCCCTCCGGCATAGGACCATCTATCAGTGGAAGTTGTTCCTTCTCGCAGTGGGGAGGGGATATGCTGGGCTTCCTTGACGTCCGAATGGGTATGCCGAAGATTGAAGGAGGCCGCATGGCCAGCCCGGCTTGGCTCCTTCGGGTGTCCGGTGAGACTGCTTAGGTTGCTGAAAAACACGTGATGAACCGATGGTTCTGTCCTCCAACAGCAGTGTATGTCCGGAGGTCCGTGAGGATGATGGCCCTGGATTGCTCCGTGATGTATGAACTTGATCTGGATAGTTGAATAGGTCCGGATGGTGGGGTTCGGTCCAATAGTGGTACAGTCCGGCTACCACAGGAATCACGAGGGGAAAGGATAGTGTGCCGATGACCACTATATCGGACCCAATCTAATATGAAATGAATCGCGAAAACTTGATGAGTGAAAAGTTGGGACAATTTGGATGGGTCTTGACTAGATGCCTCCACGGAGTATCCATGTTGCAAAATGTAAGAACTTCCTAATGTGAAAGAAAATGATAAAATTCCAATATCTCCATAGTATGGGCTATGGAGGGTGAATCCAAAATGAGAACTTATTACTCACCTCAAATATGAGAAAGTTAGGAATGGAAAGATGGAAAGGAACGAAATGAATATCACAAATATCCAATGTGTTATGCGAATCAAATACTTGGCGAACGATGGCACTTTACTTTAGAATGCCTTGATTAGGGATTCCCTTACTTGATACATCTTGGAATAAGAAACGAAACGTGAGTATACCTAAGTGTTAGATGACGGAGAATGAACACTTATATCTTTCACTAGAGGACCCTTGATTAGTTGTCCCTTTGAGTCACTTATCTCTCTTATTTTGCGGGTTCTTGTCTAGTTGCCCATTGAAGTCTCGTATTGAACTCGAATGGAATGATCGGTAAGGTGTAACAAGGAAAGAATGAAATATCCCAAATATATAATATGGCATGGGAATCCAACACTTGACGATGCTGACTATAGGTGTGGTTCGTGATGCGAGTTAAGGGTAGATGACTTGGTATTGTGTTGGTTTGGAATCCTTAGTGGGTCCTTCAAGTTGTTGTACCTTAGTGGTAAGGTGGGTTGAGTTGAGATTAGATGTTTTGATTGGACTTAAGATGGTGTACCCTTTGTACTCATTTGAGGTTACGGTTTTGGTTAGACCCACTTGGTTGGTAATACGCTTATGTCACTGTGGACTTGAGTTAGGTTTACACTACGTGCACTTGGTTTCTTTACTGTTCTCGTACTTTTCTCACTGAGCTGTGGTTTGCTCAGAGCCTATTTCTTTTCCTTTTTCTAGTCTTTGTTGCAGGACTGGACGGGCTTGGAGTTGGAATCAGCTGCTGGATTTTCTTGGGCTCGGCCACTTCAGTTGTAGTGGTCTCCTTGTACTTTGCTCTTCAGTTTCAATACTTTCAGTTGTAGTTCTTTTACTTTGTACTTGTAGTTCCGTGTTCACTGTAGCAGTTGTAGTATGATAGTACTATTGTTTCCCTTCTGCTCTTTATTTTGTTGTACCTCTATTTTGTACTGCTCAGTAAATGTAATGAGAAATTCAACTGACTGTATCTGGATGACAAGTGGTTCTATCTCCTGTTTATTATTTAAATTGTATTTCAAAAAAATGGTTTGAAAATCCGGGGCATGACAGCTGCGTGGCAGGGATCTGGGCTATGTGGATTGCGAGGAGGTCTTTAAAGGGGAAAATCTCCATCGTCCTTTATTCGGAAGGGCTGGCCAATTCATGGAAGGAAATCTCATCGGATATCAGAGTGGGCTGCGGATGATCTCCTTCTCGTCAGTGTGCTAGTATCTTGGATCTTCATTACTAGTTCATTCTAGAATTTGCAGCAAAGGATGCAGTCTGATCAAATTTCTCAATATATCTAATCTCAAGATCTGGTTTTGGTAGAAGCTTTTCTCTATTGACGTCTATGGCATTATAAGTGGGGTCTCAGCAATTATTTTAGTAATAGTTATCTCATGCTGCCGATTTTGGCATAGTGCGGCAGCAGTGTGTAATTTGTGAAATTGCTGATTTTGGTTGTTTTTTGTTGAATTTATATTAATAATATTCTACACCTTTCAAAAAAACACTGTCACACATGTCATACATTACACTCATAATATAAATATGAGTAGTATAAACCAATACACATGAACACATATAAAAGATGTAGTCCAATTATAATTCACACGTGAATACCAAGGCTTATAATGAAGCCATACTCTAGGTCAATTGACCCTAGTACATCCATTCAATCACAATCATTATATGGCATAATGTGCATATACAAGTGCCACTATAGAAAAGTAGACATACAAGAGTCCACCCCTTCTACTGCGCTATTCTGATTATTCACTTGTTTAATTTATTTATGCATATCATTCAACTATATGCATCTATGATATCCATTGTTTCCAAGTTAATAATAATGCTTGCATTAATATAAGATTCATGCATGCAAATAAGGAAACCCCACATAGCCATACACGTTGTTTGCATATGAATAAATGACAACTCATATCTAACAAACTCACTAAAATGTCGTCAAAAGTGCAAATACTTTCTCCACATGCCTTGAAATGAATAACACACATCTGATGATAACTTAGGCAAATCAAAACAAATATAATGAATGTGAAATATTTAAATTACAATTAGGTTTGTAAATGAACCTAAACACCCTCAAGGATCCAAAGGACTAACTTTAACCACTTACAACTCACAAGGTCAAACCTTAATTTAGAAGACCAAGGCATGATTGCCTAAACACTTACTAGCTTCAAAACACTCTCAAAAGGTATTTTAAAATCTTCCAAACAAAGTTAATAATGATTGAAAAACATTTACTTCAAGCCACCGATCAAATCCCAATCAAAACCAACACTTACTGTTGATCGATACGGACACTGGTATGGTGTCAGTACACTGCCTGGCATGTTAGACGGCATGCCAGTTAGCACAAATTTTCAAAGGTTGTGAAGGACAAACCTACTGCCCAAAATTTACTCAAGTCGGTATACCGACTGGTATACCGCCCGACATGCTGGCTGGCATGCCGATCAATGCATTTTTGTAAGAAATTAAAGGCCAAAGCTTACTCGAAGATTTTTCAAAAGGCCGGTAGGCAACTAGTATGTCGCCCGGTATATCGACCGATAGGCAACTGGTATGCCGTGTGATGAATAGATTTGATTTCTGGCAATTTCTTCGAACCAAAACTTCCCAAATCCCACCAAAACCTCATCTAAACTCGAAAACTAGAAAAACTCGAAAACCTATGGCTTCCCTCCATATATAAACATAACATACATGAATCGTCAAGCCTATAAATATCTACAAGGCTATAAATCGGAGATTTTTTTACTAAAACCTCAAAAACTCCATATTCAAGAAAAACCTAGATCTTCCCTTTGTTTTTAGAAATTAGAACCCGAAATTGAAGGAGAACAACACTTACTTGATTGTTGACAAACTATGTCGATGATTTTTTCAAGGATTCTTAAGGAAATCCCTCTTCTCTCTCTCTCTCTCTCTCTCTCTCTCTCTCTCTCTCTCTTCCTCCTTCAAACACAAGAACTTCAAAATGAAAATGAATTAGGGTTAGGAGAACCCCCTAATTTAGATTTTGGGGGCAAATGCCCTTTTTGCCTATCTCAAAAACTCTCATTTACTATAATGCCCTCTCTATTTACATCATGGCACCTCTATACTTACAATACTATCACAAACAACCCTTAAAACATAATTATCTTCATATAAGCATCACTTTTCATATTATTCAATCATAGACCCTCAAACTCATCTTAATTCAATTATTGTTTAAAATAGTTAAATAATTTAATAAAATGAGATGGGTGTGACAGTAATGGTTGGATGGTACCTTTGAAGCCGCTCACATTGTATTGTTTTGGAAATCACTTGGTAATGGTCCATTTAGTAGAACCTTCATAATTTTGAAAAAAGTGGATGTAGGTTGGGAAGAAACCAATCCCAATCGAAATACTATATATCGTGTCTCTCCATCTCTCTTTCATTATTGCTTGCACTTTATTTTCATTGTGTCTATATATTTGTTTGGTTCTTCTTTAACACTTATTTTTCCTATCCGTTCTTAAATCAATCGCAAAGTCAGAAATCATTAACCTTGTTGTATTGCAAAACCCAAGGTGTAACGCAAGACCTTGAGATTGGTTCAAGAATTGTAAAAATTATATTTTGGTAAAATCATCTTATATTCGAAAAAGATTCTATTGATTTTTATTTTGTCATTGTTTTATTTTCAATCAATTCACTCCCTCCCCCCCTTCTTCGTTGCATTTGTTTCAATGTAGATGCGTTATATAATTCCTATAATCATCAAAACACATTTTAATCCCAAAAACTCTTTAAACATTCCTTGATTTGATGATTTTCCAAGGTGTTCTTATAAACTTTAAGGTTCTCCTTGAACAATACACTTAACCGTAATCACATCTTAGATTTACAATACAAGAAATAGGATTTTACTTCCCACAATCTGTTCAAAGGATTGATTCGACGATTGATTCTCCTTCTAGGAATCCTAGGCCTCCCTTTCTCTAGCCACCACCCAAATGATTCTAACCCTAATGATTCATAAGGGTTATACAAATTATTAAGTATAGAGGTGATTAGGGTTAAGTCTAATTATCATCCTAACCCCACATTCTATGCTTTCATCGCCACCATAGCTAACATGCACCCTCAGGTTTAAAATTCTTATAAATAAAATTCCTAAACTCATATTCTTCCTCAAATTCCATTAAATAAATTCTCCATTCATTCCCATCTCTCCACTAGGTTACATAATTATTATTTTAAATTATTTAATGGATTAAAAATATGATAATAGGTGTCGCATATCTACCCATGTACGTGGTGCATGTGTGCCATATCAGCATCACGCGTTTGACATTTCATTAGTCACACCAGATTTGTGGGGCCCATTTTGCCATGGCAGTGCCATGGGGAGTGCCATGACAATAGACAAGCATACTGCATGACAGTGCCACATCAGCAATAGGTGGTCTAGTTAGTGGAGCATCATCAGTGTCTGTACACCATACGGAAGATAGGTCAGCGATAGGTACATGGTGAATAGTGCATAGTCAGCATCTCCTATGCCCAGTCAGTAGGGAATATTATTTTTGGGTGTGGAATTGTAACGGTTCGAAAATTCTGAGTATAATTTCCATTTTTAATTATTCTTGGAAACATTCATCTTATTTTCCTTCAATTTTTATTCAAGGAAGTTTCGTATTAATTCATTTGAATTAATATTCTAAGTGGCAAGTTAGAATTAATCCCCGATTGATTCTTATAAGTTCATAAGCCTCTCCGAAATGATTTCTAGAATCACAAGGAGATTAATATGCTCGAGTTGGGAATTTGATGTGTTCGTGGATATTCGGGTGATTGCCACGAGTGTTCGGCAATTACATTTCAAGTAATTAAATCTTCCATTTTCCTCTCTATATTTCGATATATACTTATGCCCCATCCAAGTACATTTCGATATACAATGTCCACTGCCTTCCTTCCTTCAATTCTTATTTCGATATACACTGTGGCCCCTTCCAATTGCATTTTGATATGCATAATCTGGGAAGTGGCTAGGCCACCTTGCATTTCGATATGCGAGGAGAGCATATCGATATGCTCCTTTGTAATTTTATTTCAGTAGGTTTTCTGTTCACTTTCTTCTTGTTGCATTTCGATATATCAATTAGGTTATATCGAAATGCATTCCCCTAGGCTTTATATCAAAATGGGTATATTTCGATATGCACAGTAGGTGCATATCAATATAGAAAGTCCACTGATCCATTTCCGTCATTGTATATTTCGATATACTCCTTAGGAGTATATCGATATACAAACCCTTCTGCTCGAGTTTATTCATTGTGTATTTCGATATACCACTGAAGGGTATATCGAAATATGAGGCATTCTGGGCTATTGCAAGGCAGTTGCATATTGATATATACCTTGTGTATATCGATATGCCCTTCAGTAATGGTATTTTTTGGATGAATTTTGGATATATATATATACTTTTTTAACTCAAACCCTAAACAAAAATCATTCAAAACACAACTCTCCAGTCACCCATCCTCTCTCTCCCCTCTTCTCTCATGATTTTATCTCTCTCTCACACTTCTATCTACATTTCTCCCTTTGTTTGGAAGTTTTTGGGCAAGAGCCCTTTACAAACCTTGTTCCCCTCATCCCCCTCTACCCATTGACGGGATAGGCTACATGGTTTATGTGAAGAACTCTCTCCTAAAGTTTTGGTGCCCATTTTCAAAGAGGTAGAGTATCTCAAAGCCCTTGTATATATGTTCTAGGTTGTCTTTCTCTCCCTCTTTTATGCACATTTTTTTATATATGCATGTCTAGGGTTCGTTTAGGATTCCTAAGGTATATGTAGTGGGTCTAGGGTTCAATTGGCCCTAATTGGACTTTATTCGACAAATTTGGGGGAAATGTCAATTGACCTTGGGAACATCAAATTGGAGATTTAAATTAACCATTGGTATATTTATACCTTAAAACAATTGAAATTTGGCCTTTGGCCTAATTTTGGAAATTTTGAGAAATTGCAAATTAAATCAAATTGTGGTTGAATATGGATGTTGATTCTTGAATTGGCTATACATATGTGATTTTGATCTCCAGGATTTTGATCCCTGAATGTTATGCATTCACGACATTGTGTAATATGGGTTTGACTGGACCCTCCCGTCGAGTCGGGTAATACGAAGAATTATACGATTAGATAGTTGACGAGCATCTAGCGCAGAATTAATAATCTAAACTCTCATTTATAAATAATTAATCTTATATTGATAAGGAATTTGAAAAATCATTTGGAAAACCCTTATCTTGATAAGGTGTGCTTTTGACACGGTTACTTAACGTTGGTAAGAAATTGGAAATCAAATGGTTTATTGGAAATACTTTGGAAAATCCTTTCACACTTGATTATCTCTAATTGGAAACCTATCAGACTCAATTGCATGCATCACATTCATACTTTCTATACACTCACATGCACTTGCACACTTATTGTATATATCATGTGTTCAGATTTTTTCTACTAGGCGTATGCCTAACCCTCTATTTTTAGGGAAGGATCATTTGACTTAGCTTGAAGGTGGAGTTCTACGACTTGGAAGAACTTGAAGGCTTTAAATTTGTAGTGCACCTTTATTTACCTTTCCGCACTTTACTTATTTATTTTGGTACCCGGGTCTATAATATCTAGATTTAAACTCATTTACTTTCTATTTGTGGTTTGGCATATAGTATGGGCATACATGTGATAGTTGGGTTTTATGATTTAGTATTTCATTTAAATGCTCTAATATCCTCTTTCAAAAAAATAGTTTAAATTCTGGGGCTGTTACAATTGGTATCAGAGCTTTAGTTTCGAAAACTTAGGGACTTTGGGGAGACACTTAGTCTCGGTGGGTGCATTATGTGACTACTGCATTACATTCCATATGATTGTGTATGTGTGTTGTATGTTGAGTGTTTGCATGCATTGCATAAGAGCCGATATGAAAATTTAAAACAAATAATTCACAAAGGCCTATTCTTAGAGTCCTTTCCTATTGTTGGTGGTTTAGGGTGTTAACCCATGTTAGTCATAGTTGAGTTGTTCCTTTTAGATTTCTTAGTTGTTGGAATCTATCCCGAGTCTTGATATGTGTTCCAAGATAGTCTAGTGGTGATCTTTGATGGCTCATTCTTGGTCATTTA
>NMUG010007794.1:0-11909 GCA_002855965.1 Monotropa hypopitys | reverse complement strand
GAGGCTAAATAGAATTGAATTCTAGTTATCATTTAGTTATCCACGTGGCATGATTAAGATGGACTTGGAAGTTTATTCCGGCAGACGCTCCCTTTCTATGCCCTCAATAAAAGGGGTTTATGAGAGAGAGAAAGATAGGGTTTCATATTTCAAACGAAATTCTCTCTCTTTTTCAAACTTTATCTTTTACTGCCATAGCCACAGAGCTTGCACCATGGTCACCTTGCGAGCACACGCTTCTGTTGAAGACGAAAACAACACGGGCACTGTAATGAATAGGCTGATTCTGGAGCACAAACCTGCCATTTGTGAGGAGATTCTCCTCCAGGTACCTGATCAAACTGGCTCTTCTTCTTCCCTACCCAAATATGGGCTTAGCCCTTGCTTTACAGACGCTCTTCCAGATTTCCTAGACAAATATTATCTTCATGATATTCCCATTCCTCTGGCTCGGTCTACAGCAAGCTGGGCCCCCGATTGGGAAAATTACTCCAAGCCGAAACCCTTTAAGGTGTGGGTCACCTCTCCTTTAGAATATGATGAATGACTGATTAGGCTTGAAAAAGTGAAAGGGGACGTTTGGAAGAAAGCTGGGATTTATCACGCCATACTCCTGAGTCGCGACATGTCATCTCCTGACACTGCTCTAATCAGTGCGCTTGCCTTTTTCTGGTCTCCTAGCACAAATTCCTTTCATCTGCCTTGTGGGACTATGACGCCTACCCTTCAGGATGTTGCATTTATCACAGGTCTGCGTCCCCATGGCGTTGAGGCTAATAACGCTTTAGAACCCCCTAAGGTAAGCTTTGAATATCCCAAGAAGAAGGATATTACCTTTAATTATTTTCTGGAGCAGAATGTTGTAGCAGATGCTAAGATTGAAGTATCTGAGATGGAACACATAGCATTTTTAATCTATTGGTTGAACAAGTTTGTCTTCTGTAGCAGCCCATTGAAGATTACCCGATATTACACGGATTTGGCCAAAGCTCTCTCTGTTGGTCAGGAGATTGCTCTGGCCCCGATTTTCCTTGCTCATTTCTATCGGTGCATGAAAGAATTGGTGGATCACAAGATTTCTGCTTGTACATGCCCCCTATGGCTATTACAATTCTGGGTCTGGTCATATTTTTCTGGCTTAGCGCCTGAGGAGACGTTGGAACAAAAACAACAAAAGAAATCATGGAATACATTCTTCTGTGACATGTATTTGAAATCCCTTGCTCCTAAGGAACATTCATTTGATGAATGTTTCAAATACTTTTATTATTTTGCAGAAGATCCTCGTTCAGACTTTTGGACACCATTTGAGAGGAACTCCTTTTGTCCTGACTGGCTTGAGACTCCCACAGAAGAATTATCCTCAGAAGATCCAATTCAGAGAGAAGTATGGGCTAGTTTCTTGACAGTTAGGGATCTTCCTTATGGGATGGGCTCTAATAGACCCAACAACAAATGTGGGGTTGAGTATTACAATCCAACTCAGTGTGCTAGACAATTTGGGCTAGCCCAACTTATCCCTATTCCACCATACCAAACCATCAATTCTGACCTCAGCGAGAGGATGTTTCTCACTTTGGATGAGACTAAAAATCTCATGGATAAGAATGCCACTTTGATTTCTACACAATTTAAGCTTGCTCTTTTTTACGAATTTCCTCTAACTACTCCAGCTTTTGATGCGTGGTGGAAAAAGACTTACTTCCGTCAAGTCTCTGAATCCATGGAGTTGTTGTTGAGACAAATTTCTCCTTTAGCGGCGTCAGAGGTAGTGCCACTGATCAAGGAAGTCAAACAGGAGCATTTGGCCAAGAAGACAAAGGCCAAATCCAAAATTGTACCAAAGAAAAAAGGTACGCCTTCTCACGCTGAAATTTATCAATCTATTCTTAGGTTTGAGGCCTTTTTTAAATGCAAATGGAATCTCCGTAAACCAGAAGAAATGGAAGAGGCTAGGAGAAATAGAATGATTGAAATTAAAACCAGGCAAAGAGACTTAGTTGTTGTTGCTTGGTAGAAAATATTTCAATCCACTCCTTCAGGACAAACCATACCTACTCTAGAAGAATTAAAGAAACTATTTGGAAAACCCATTCCCCCAACACCCAACACCTCATTTTCTATTGCTGATACATTAGCCTATGAAGGTATGTATGAGTTGTATCCAGAACATAAAAGGGTCATAGTCGTTAAGACCGATGCCCCCAATGGGAGATAGAAGATGTTTATAAGCGTGGGATAATTAGGGCAGTAGATTCTGCTAAAAAAGGTCAGAGGCTATGCTAATATTTTTTAATTCTCCTGGCGGTAACCCCTTTTTATGGACTGTTGCCTCTTCTTTCTAGATGCTATTTCCTTAGTAGATTCGTCTGATCCAGATGATGAGGATGATGAGGATGAAGGGTCAGAAGAAGAAGAAGAAGAAGAAAAGAAAGCAAAGAAAGCTCCAATCCAGAAAGCCAAACGAGCATTGGTAAATGTATTCTTCTCATTTCTCCTGGCCATATATTACTTCTAGTTGGGTTTCTGGTTGATGGCATCCCTTCTTTACCTCATCTCTGAATATAATTGATTATGTTCTTTCTCCAGATTGTAGATACCAGAGGATCAAAAAGAAAGAGGTTACAATACCAAGAACAATTTGATGAACCTGGGAGTAAAACCATTTCTCGTCCTGAGTTGGAGGCTTCAAAGACAACAGCTGGACTCCCAAGCACTTTTGAAATTGAAATTCCCTTGAAGGTCAATGCCCCTTCAGTGGATGGAGAACTGACTGTTGGCGATCTGCCAGGCATTTTGTCGCATATCTCTGCCATTCCTGTAAGTATTCATGGCGCTGAAAATATCAAGATATGTGTGAATTCTCCTCTAACAACATTGTTCACAGACTATCTCCAAAGGCTCTTGCATGGCCTCCCCAGTTCATTCTACGGCTATCTCCAGCAAGGTCAAATTGGAGCCAAAAGAGCTTCTTAATCGCTTGAAGGAGAAATTGAAGAAGGGAGCTAGCAGCAGTCAAATATCTACCTCCGCCACATCTTCAGGAAGTATTCAGAAGGTTCTTTCAGCCGAGGAGGTCTCCAAGGCTAAAGATGTTTTAAAGGGGGTTTGGAGTCTTGATTTAGAAGCAATGATTCAATCTGAGGCTCTGGTTACTCTGAAAACTGCTTTAGAAGTTCTTACTTCTTCAAAAAATATACCAGATATACCTCAAGATCAATTAAGGAAATTCAAGTTGTCACTGTCGTCTCTTATTCAGGACTATCACAAGAATACAACTGAGATTCAGGAAATGAAACACAAGCAGTCGCATTTTGCAGGTTTGGGAGAGGCCTTGACTCTTGCTATGGACAAGATGGAGGATTTTCAGAACCAAAAAGAACAACAATCAATTCTGAAGAATCAAGGTCTTGAGAAGATCTGGGAAACTCATGCTAATATAGCCTTGTTGCAACAGCAAGTAGCCCAGCTTCATACAGAGGATGTTAATTATGAAGAGAAGTTGCAGGGGATTATTCATGAAGAAGAAGAAGTTGTTGCTGCCACTCAGCCTTTAGTGGAAGAGCATGATGTATTGAGTGCTGAGATGCCTCAAGTGGAGGCTCAGATGGAAGTCTCAGTGACTAACTTGTCCACTTGTACTGCCCATTGGGATCAATTCAAGGTTGATGTTTTAAAGAAGTTGTGAACTTCTCTAGTTGTTTGATTTCTAATTTCTTACTGTTGGCTGAAGACCTTTTAAGACTTCTAATTTTGTAAGGAGGCACTAATGAATTTGTTTTGGGGGCTTGTTGAAATTTTATGGTTTGGTACTATGATTCCTAGTATCCATCATTTCCCACATAGTAGGATGCCATAATTTCAAAAACTTGCCATTAATTGGGTGTTTATGCACTTCACCATCTAAATCATGTAGAACATACGTACCTCCTCTTAAAATCTGGGAAATCTGAAAAGGACCTTCCCATGTAGGGGACCATTTGCCAAATTTAGGATCCTTTTTCTCGAATGGTAGGACTGCTTGCCAAACCAAATCTCCTTCAGCAAAAGATTTTTCCTTAACTCTTTTATTATATGCCTGAGCCACCTTTTGCTTCTGAACCACCAGGTGATCTAAAGCAGATAACCTTAATTCATCTAGGTCTTCTAATTCCATAAACATTGCATGATTATATTCCCCATAATCTAGGCTGTTTTGGAAAGCAACTCTGGACGACTTAATGTTTACCTCCATTGGTAAAACAGCATCATGGCCATAGGCAAGAGCATAAGGAGTAACACCAGTGGCAGTTCGCTTTGAAGTTCTGTAAGCCCACAGTGCATCTAACAATACTTCATGCCATATCCTTGGCTGATCTTCCACTATTTTGCTGATAATCCCCTTCAAAGTTTTGTTGGTAGATTCGGCTTGTCCATTTCCTTGGGCATAATAGGGTGTTGAGTGTGTCATTTCTATCCCAAACTATTGCATGATTGCCTTAACTCTATCTCCAAAGAAAATAGATCCCCTATCGGCCACTATATGTTAAGGGATGCCAAAACGGTGGATAATTTTTTCTTTGAGCATAGTAATGATCTCCTCTTGAGAAACAGTGGTCATGGATATAGCCTCAGGCCATTTGGTAAAGAAGTCAGTGGCTACAATTATATAAGTATGTCCTTTAGAAAAAGGAGGAAAAATTTTACCAATCAAATCCATGGCCCATCCTCTAAATGGCCAAGGCTTAATTACTGACTTCATAAGAGAGACTGGAATCCTTTGGATGGGACCATGGGCTTGACAGGGTTGGCATCCCTTGGCAAACTGGATACAGTCTTTAAGGATGGATGTCCAATAATAACCATATCTCCTCAAAAGCCATCTCATTTTTCTTCCAGTTTGATGTGCTCTACAGATGCCTTCATGAACTTCTCCCATTACTTTTAGAGTATCTTTAGACCCCACACATTTGAGCAAAAGATCATCTTTCAAACTTTTCTTGTACAATTCATCTTCTATCAACACATACTAGATATCCCTTTCTATGATCTTCTTGGTCGAGGGGAGATTTGGATATTTGAGAAAAGTAATGATTTCATTCCTCCAGTCTTCTTCTTGCGTCCCAATGTCAGAAGTGAAAATTTCCATAGAAGCACTTCTTATTTTTATAGAAGGCAAGCTTCTTCTTTGAATGGTAATCGTTCTCTTGTACCATCCTTGGGGAATCTTGATTCCAGTAGCGATCTGTGCCAGTTCGTTTACCTCTTGATTGAATCTTCTAGGGATGTGAAGAAGTCTGGCATCATCGAATTCGTCTAACAGCTGTCTTGTTGCCATATAGTATAGAGCTATTTCTTCATTATTGCATCTATAAATGCCCCCCAATTAGTTAATTTCCAATTGAGAGTCTCCAATGACTCTTATGGTGGATGCTCCCATTTCTCGCAGGATCTCCAATCCAATAATTATCCCTTCATATTCAGCTTGATTATTTGTACATTGAAAATCAAACTGAAAAGATAATTGAGTTTTAACTCCGACAGGAGATATTATGAGGATTCCACAACCAGAAGATATGGCTGTTTTGGAACCATCAAATAATAATTGCCAAGGAGCAAATGAAACGGTAAAAACGTCCAAACCGATTGCCTCTTCATCAATATCTAACCATGGATGATCTGCTAGGAAATCGGCCAACGCTTGTCCCTTAACTGATTTTGAGGAATGTACTGGAAAAGAACTCCATCAATGCAAGTGACCATTTACCAATTCGGCCTCTAATGATGGACCGAGAAAGTAAATACTTAATCAAATTAGTCTTGCAAACCAAATAAACCAACACATGCATCATATAGTGCCTATGTTTTATTGCTGAAAAGTACAAGGCTAAACACAACTTCTCCACAGGAGAATATCTACTATCTACAGTACTTAACAATCTACTGAGATAGTATACTGCTTGTTCCTTGCCTTGTTCATTATTTTGGGCCAACAGACTTCCAATAGAGGTCTCTGATGCTGAAATATAAAGTCGAAGAGGTTTCTTCTTAATTGGAGGCATAAGAACAAGAGGTTGAGTCAGATACCTTTTGATAGCTTCAAATGCCTCTTGATGATGAATCTCCCATTTGAAATCCTCTTTTTTCTTCAGCTTTAAAAGCTCTGAAAATACATGAACTTTCCTGGCCATGTTAGAGATAAATCTCCTTATGAAGTTAATAAGACCGAGAAAACTATGTAGCTCTCGTTTACAAGATGGAGGTTTAGCTTCAAGGATAGCTTTTGTCCTGTTCTGAGGTACTTCAATACCCCTTTGGTGAACTAAAAATTCAAGGAAATTGCTTGCAGAAACTCTAAAGGCACATTTCAAGGGATTCATCTTGAGACTATTTATCCTTAGGTGCTCGAGACTAGACTGCAAGTGCTCTAAATGTTCTTTGAAAGAATCAGACTTGATCACTACATCATCTATGTAGATTTCCATGAAACGGTCCAGCATGTCATGGAACATGGAATTCATTGCCCGTTGGTAAGTTGCTCATACATTTTTGAGTCCAAATGGCATAACAACCCATTCAAAAGCTCCCAAAGCTCCTGGATATCTGAAGGCTGTCTTGTGGACATCCTCTCTTGCAATATATATTTGATTATACCCAGAATGACCGTCCATGAATGATAGTACCTTATGCATGGCTGCCCCATCAATCAAAACATCCGCAATAGGCATAGGATATTCGTCTTTAGGAGAAGCCATTTTGAGGTTCCGAAAATCAATACAACCTCATACCTTTCCATTTTTCTTGATGACTGGGACAATGTTGGAAATCCATTCCACATATCGGGATGGCCTTATGAATCCAATTTTCAAGAGATGTTCCAATTCTTCTTTAATCCGTGGATTTAATTCTTCTAACATTATCCTAGGTGCTTGCTTAAATGGTCTTAATCCTTCTTTGATGGGGAGTCTGTGTTCCACAAAGCTCCTTTGTAACCCAGGCATGTCTTCATACTCCCAAGCAAAGCAATCCTTATACTCGCGAAGAAGATTAACATAAGCATTTTTAACTGATTCTGGAAGGCGTTGGCTTAGATAGATAGACTTTGGATGATCGTCTGAGCCTAAATTTACTTCTTCTAAAGGATCTTGCACATCTGCTCTCAGATCGTCTAACTTTGCTGATGGAGCTTCCAAATCTTCCAATTGGATAACATCGTCAGAAGATATAGAATTTCTTTCCAAGAACAATTCGGTTAAGACCGAATTATCTTCTGAATCCAAAGATCGTAGGCTCTCTTCTGTAATATGGGCGATTAAGCGAGCCAAAGCAGCCTGTAGAGCTGCCATCTTCTCATTGGATGTTGGAGCTTGATGCATGGGAAATAGCTTGAATAAGTGGAGTGCTCAACCTATTAATCTTTGTAAGGTGAGGGCCGACCAACTGTTTGTAGATAGCTTTGAATTCGTCTACAGAAGATTGTGTTGACATAACAATTGTTGTAGGCTTGCCATACTTGTCAATCCCGGTGAATTTAACTGGACGGATTTCATTATCATATAGCTTGGCATCTACAAGGCTAGAAGAAGCCAAAAAAGGCCTTTTGTCTGCCCAAATTACTTCTACATCATCACCATGCCAGAAGATTAGACATTAATGAAGTGTAGAAGGGACAACCATGCATACGTGTATCCAATCACGACCCAACAGTAAATTGTAACTTGAATGGACATCAACCACAAAGAAAGGAGTGGTTAAAGTCTTTGTTCCAACTTGTAAATTCATAATAATTATACCTTGGGCTGTAGTAGTGCCTCTAGCAAAATCAGAATTGTTGGCGCTAGAGGGTAACAGATCTTGATCTCCTTTACCCAATTTAATGAGCATAAAACGTGGCATGAGATTAGCAGCAGATCCGTTATCTACCAGGATACGATTGACAGGAATCCCATCTAGATGACCTTGAATATAAAGAAGACGAAGATGCTAGGTTACCACTGGATCTGGTCTTTCAAAGATGACGCTTGCCACAGGATATGGACGGTATGCAGTAGGCCTATCCTTCAGAACCACAATAGATGGGATATGAGATTCAGAAACAACTGAGGAAGATGCTTTCAGTACTGGAATATCAGCAACAGGATTGATGGAACTGATCTCATGAATGTCGCCTGAAGCTTCCACATCACCAATCATAGAAGATGGTTGTCCTTCTTTGGCCATAAAAGAAGTGGGAAGAACGAATACCATGTTACATGGGAGTTTGGCCAAAGAAGATGTAATTTTTGTAATAGGGGTCTCTTCCTGTACCACCAACATAGCTTCTGAAGAACGAATGTTGATAGGACGGGGTTTTGTTAGGATATCCTTCCATACAGGCTTCCGTGCTCTGGAAATCCCAGTAGAAGATGATTCTTCATTCCTAGAAGAAAGTTTCTCTACTGGACGATATTCCATACGAGGTTTCTTCTGCATATTCTGAGGTATGGAGGAATGCCTTGGTGGAATAGGTGGAGGAGTAGGAATCCCTTGTGCCAATCTCTCAGTCTGTCGAATCCTTTGTCATCGTCGTTTCTGAGACTTTGTTAAAGGATTCTCAGGCTGTGGGAACTTGGGATGTTTAACTTTGAACCAGTGATTAGGAGAAACAGATCCAAGTGATTTAACCATCCTAGTCCTGTTCTCTTGTGGTGTTATAATGACCAAAGATGACATCTGTCTTTGAACTTCATGAGTGGCAGGCTGTAAGCGACTGAACACGGAAGCACGCTCCTGCTGAAGATGACGAGGAGATGGTGATAGAGTCTCTTCCCTTGGACGCTTGACGACAATGCTTTGTATGCGCCTTGGTTTCTCAGGTCTTCTGCATTCACAGCAATGTTGGACAGAGGACTTCTTTGGCCCCCTTACTCCGGCAAATTTCGAGGACAAAATTTTTGTAAGGAGGGTAGTTTGTCATGCTCCAAAATTTTAATTGATTCTTTTCGTCGTTAATAAATCCTTAAAATCAAGTTCGATTAATTTTGTTCTCGTTCGTTGGTAATCGTCGTGGTTCATTTGATGATTAATTCGTTAATCGATCATTGGATGCGTAGTATCGTCTTGGAAGGTCACGACATGGTCTTAAGATGTTAATCCAATGTCTCTAACCTTTTAGAAATGCTCGGGATTGAGTTGGGAGAGTTCGGGAGACGTTCGTCGAAGTTTTGGGGGCTTCAGCAACATCCTCGTCCAGACAAAGGTGGGTCCCGTCCGGACGGCCAGGCAAGGACTTCAGGTTTGAGCTTCATGAGGTCTCGTCCGGACCATGGTGGGTCTCGTCTGGACGATGAGAGTTCCTCATACGGACGGCGGTGGTCCCGTCCAGACGGCGCGACAGCAGATTGCGCGATTTTATTTGTTTGGGGGTTTGTAAGTGAGACCCTACCTCTTTTCTTTTCATTTGAGCCCGCCCCTATCTCTCTCTAACCCTAAATCTCTCTCTCTCTCACTCACTTCTCTCCTCCAATCCAAGGCTCAAATGTGCTCCAACCTCAAAATCCGAAGAAGAAACGTCGCTCTACGCATCGAGAGCTCTTCGGCAACGTGCATATCGAACTCATTCTTCGCGGATCCTTGGTAAGTCGATTTCCCAAAGTGGTTTTCTCTTGTGTTCTTCTTGAGAAACGTTGTTCCTAACGTCGTTCTCTATCCGTTGACATACATAGGTTCGCAAGTATGGATTGTAGTGGCGGCAACTTTTCTGCAACTTTTCGGCGAGGCGATTCCGGTGATATTAATGTGGGTAATTTCTAAATCCTACTCGATGTGCATAAGTCGTGCTTATTCCATTTCGTGATTCCGTCAATTCAATAGTTTGTTGATTGATTATGTCTAGTCGGGTCACCTTCATGTTGAATTCAATTCGATGGATTTAAGTTGGGTAACAGGTGTTCCTATCATCTTCGGTGGGTGTCGTAGTGATTTTGATTGGAGACGTGTGTTGAGTCGATTGTTGGATTGAGTCTAGGCACCCTGGGACCGTATGCGCGTCAAGTGTTTGATGAGATGTCTAAGTGACCTTGAGGTAAATATTTGAGTGTTAACCCTTGTCTAATTGTGGTGTTTTAAGTAAATGAGCTTGGGTGACATGTTTGTGATGCCTTGGATTGAGTGTGTGATGAGGTGGTATCCTTGAGAGTATTTCGGAAGTGTGTTGTCCAGTATGTCTAGTAGTGAGAAAATTGTACAGTGATAAATTGTTGTGGGAACTTGTGGTTTGTGGTACGACTTGGGTTGTCGAATGGGAAGCCTTGTGATATGTTACATTGGGACTTGTTGTCGGAAACATGTTGACGGTTGAACTCGAATAATTTCTCTTCGGAGCGTGAATGTGGAAATTAGAAAGGATGAGTGGAGTATACTTGGGAACGAACATTGGGCTATTGTGTTGGGTGGAGGAATTGGGTGAATAATAGTGGACTGTGACGCGTGGAACTATTCGGGAAATTTGGGTAACCCATTGTTGATAGTGACATTCGGTGTCACGTGGGGAATGACTCTAGCTTCGGGCTAATTCGTGTGGAATGAACTTGAGAGTTCAAGGATGATATCACCCAAAATGAAATACACGCAATGAATGCAATGAATTCCAAATACGAGGATGGATCCTACTAGGGCCACTCTTGGGCAATCTAAAATCCATAACTTGAACGAAATCCAACTAAGTTCCAACAAATGGTGAGTTTTGTGAAAAGTCCCAAATTGATTTGGAAATCCTATCTTTTTATAAAATGTAAGGATTTGGGAAAATGGTCTTGGAATCTATATTTGTGAAAACTCACGAATGGTTGGTTGTTTTTGGAACAATGGAACTTTCTTGGAAAATGATGTTTAGGCCACAGGCCCTATATTGGAAACTTGGAAATTGTTGTTGGAATTGTATAGTGGGCTTGACCCACCGACTCTTCGGAGGAATGAGGATTATCAAGTGTTTTTATTCAGGTTAAGGCCTTGGGATGTACCGAAAGGGGTCTCCCACGACATTGCGCAATGGGGGTAGTACTAAACCCTCCCGACGGACGGGGAATCGAGGAATATATGTATAGAGGTTGATCCCCTCTATGACGGAATGGCTAAGCACGATTGAGAATACTTGACAGATACAGATTTGCCTTGCTCCTAATAAGAGACACGGAGGTGGGATGCCCGTGATACTTGGAACAAAATGGGAAATTGGAATACGTTTGCAATACGGAAAACGAATCCTTTACTTAGTGTGAGTCGACACTTGTCAATCTTTGGAAAAATGTAATTGGATTTGATAACACTTGGCCTTGGTACTACTTAAAGAGGAAAGAACATTGTTGACGAAATGAAAGTACTTTGATATCTCAATATCTCCCAATCTAAAGAACATCAAAATCTCCAATACTTTGGTACCTCATTAAAGGAAAGAAAATGGGCAGGGTTGTCGGGGTTTCCATGGCTTGGTTCGGTGGTTTTCCTTTGGTATTGGTTTTGAAAGCGTGGTTTTGGTTCGGTGGATCTTACAGTGATCTTGTACGATGGGTTTTTGTTTGGTGCTTCGCTGGGTGTTACTCTTAGCTTTGCCTACGGTGTTTGTGCTTGCGTTACACTTCACAGTTCACTTTACTTTTCTTGGACTTTTCACTTAAGACTGCACGTTCCCTGCATGCCTTGTAGTCTTTAGCCGTTACCGTCACTGAGCTAGTGTTTTGCTCAGACCCTCCACTCTTTCCCTTTCCAGGTTGTAGCAGCTTTTCTTGCAGGGGTTCTTGGAGAGTTGGCTAGCAGCTGATTCAGTTGGAGCTACTGTCTCGAGTTCGATGACTCCCGAGGGTGGGTGGGACCTTCACCTCTCTCCTTTACTCTTTTCAGTTTCAGTTTTCAGTTCAATAGTTGTACTTCTTTTTGTACTTCGTTCAGTTGAT
>NMUG010007793.1:0-11918 GCA_002855965.1 Monotropa hypopitys | reverse complement strand
TCCGAAAAATCCGAAAAATCCGAAAATTCCGAAATTGGAACAGAAATAAAATTTCCGAAAAAATTAGTTCCGAAATTGGAACGAAAAATTTAGTTCCAAAAAAAATATTCCGAATTCCGAAATGAGTTTTTCCGTTCCGTTCCGTCCGATGTGCAGTCCTATGCGTACCCAATACATTTGTGCGTACAGTACAAAGGGACTCAGATCTCCATTTTGGATTTCATTCAAAAAAATCCGAATTGTCCAAAAATTTAAAATAATATTTTATGTTATCTTATAAACATTAATGCATTTAAACAACTATAATTGTCTCAGTTGTTTTATTCAGAAGTTGAATTTAAAATGTGAATAAAAATTTGAAGACATTTATAATTATTCGAATTAATTGATTTTTTACAAGGCAACATATAATATTGTTCTAAAATTTTTGGACAGTTCAAATTTTTCGGCCAATGCCCGAAAACACGGGCCACAACACCTTTGTATGCGTACGCACAAATGTATTACGTACCCACAACATTTTGCTTAATAATAATGCCAGAGAGTCCCCAACATAATTGTACACAACAAGATAAGGTTTGTACAAAAAATTTGATTTTAGTATTTTGTTTAAAATAATATTTTATATTATCATGTAAAAGATTAATTTAATCGGATAATGTATATAATTTTCTTAATCATTTGAATTTTCATTCACAGCTTACAAGATAAATTTTCAAACGATTAAAAAAAATTTATACATCCAGTTGAACTAATTTTTTATAGGAAAACATAAAATAATATTTTAAACAAAACCGCGAAATCAAATTTTTCGTGTGAATCCCATCGTATTGTGCACACAATCATGGTAGGGATAGCATAACGGTTGTATTTAGGAATCCCACATAAATAATTTGAATTATTGGTAAATTTTAAATAATTTTTTAAGTTTATCATGTAAAAAATCATTTCATTAGAATAATTATAATTATTTCATCCAAAATGATTCAGAAGTTAGGCCTAAAACTTCTTTAGCGGAGGGTCCACCCTCCGGCAATACCCCCAGCGTGGTGTGACTCGAGCGGCTATTAGCGGATCCCCCATTCGTACGACCGATCTGGCCCGTTAATCATACCCGACCCATCAAGGCCTACCACGTGCACCGTTTGGGCCCAGTGCTGCGCAAGAAAGCCCATGACGCGCTATTCATGCGCCAGACTTGAGACCCAAGCAAACTTTCCCCTATAAATACCCCATAGGGGGTACTATTTAAGGGATCTGATCCCCAACAGCTACTGTCCTGCCTCAGCTCGCTACTTTCTATCTTTTCCATCAAATAAGGAGACTAACTTAAGCATCGGAGGCCCCGTTAGTCACGACCGACCGACGGGCACTAATTTTTGTTTTACAGGAGCCAAGCAGGGGGGTCCTGTTTTTTTCTTTGCAGGAACCACTCAAGCTTCCGAACCATCAAACGACAGCCGACCACCGAAGGACTAGCAGTCGGAAGGATACTAGCAGATAACCAGCCACCACAATTGACGTTTACGGTGGAACCTAAGCAAACCCCGACCTTGGTGGTAACCTAATATCTACTCCTCACTCTAGACTCTTCCAAACTTCCCTCCATAGAAAACGTAAATACCACACCGACGAACCAAGATGCCACTCTCCCTCTCGTAAACCCTCATCCACAGCAACACATCTCCCTGGGGCTCTTTGCCTCTCCCTCCAAACTGACACCGGAGCTCGGTTCAGCCTACGCAACGGCTATGAACCAGATGCTCAAAGACAAGGATGCAGAGATCGCCTACCTGACAGATCAGGTGGCCAAAGTTACCGTCGCTTTGGATTCGGCGTCGCACTCATCAGAACAGAGGCCACACAGACACCGTTCGAGGGAGGACCGAGAACGTAAGGGGAAGAAGGTGGCCGAGAGCCAGGCCAGTCGGACGGCCAGGTCAGAGGAGGACGAAGGATGGCACCCCAGACGTCGCGAATCCCCCCAGTGGACGGTCCTTAGGGACATCATCTGTCCCACTTTACATGTCTGAAGGGGGTTGTTCATTGAGGTCCGTCTGCGCGACCTCCGCGACCTACTACTGATGCCGGAGGAGACCGGGCACCCAAGGGAGAAGCCCCACTACCATCACAGGTAGGATGAGATACACTGACACTGTTCTCTAGACATGGACGACGACGTGGGGGAGCATCGACGCCACTGATGAGACCACCATGTCGACCGACCCATTGTGAAAGCCTATCATGCTGTTGATGCTCGCCTGGAACAACTCAGCCTCTCTCCTTTTTCCCGAACCATTGATTCGGCCACCCTCTCTTCCAGCTTCGGTCTACCAAAGTTCACGAGGTATGATCCGAAGATTGACGCCTACACCCACCTCATCTACTTCCGTCAGATCATGGAGCTCTATTCCTCGAGTGACGATGTGCTATGCAAGGTCTTCCCAACGAGCCTTGGCACCCAGGGCTCACTCTGGTTCAACAAACTCCTACCCCAGTCCATTCGGAGCTTCAGGGATTTGGAGCGGGCCTTCCTAGCTCGCTTCGTCACCAGCGGCAAGGCAAAGAAGTAGGTTGATTCCCTAATTAGTCTCATAAAGCGTCCGGAGGAAACACTCCGGCAATATGCCCATCGCTACTGGAAGTTCTACAACGACATCCAGGACTGCGACCAGGGGATCACCACCTCCTCTTTCAAACTGGGCTTAGAGTCTGAGAGTCTCATGCTCTGGGAGCTTATGCTCCATTCTGCGGAGAACATGGACGATCTCATGCAGATGATAAATAAATTCTGCCAGCTGGAGGATCTCCTGGTCGAGCGTTCCTCTGTCCGGCCCCTTCAAGCCAAGCCTGTCCCCGCCCAGCACAATCGGAGGCAGGTCAATATTGTGAAGACAGGAGAAAGGAGAGCACCGAAACCGGAGGACTATGAAGCGGAAACAACTGTCTTCACGGAGCCAATCTATATTGTCCTCCGACAGATCAGGGATGAGCCCTTCTTCAGGGAGCCGGACCATAAGATCGGGGGAGGGCACCCCAACGGAAAGGCCTCCTGCTCCTACCATAGGGAGAAGGGCCACTATACAATGGTCTGCCTCCCCTTCAGGCCTACATGGAGCATCTGGTCCGACAGGGCCACCTTGACAAATGGATCGACCGGTGCAGGACTCCGGCGGTCAGACCATGTTGTAGAATTTCACAGAAATCTGCAGAAACAATATTAGGCAAAACAAATCTGCAGAAAATTAACGTTAGCAAACGAAGATGAATATATTTTCACCGAATAAATTTAACGAAGGCATGTGTTAGACACAGTAGCCTTAAATCAAATTCGTCGCCTCCACCGAGTGCGAGAGGTTCGTTCGACGTCTGATTCCCAGGATACAATCGGTGTTACGATTTGTATTGAACTTATACAAACCGTCTATCGAACTATGATTGACTGTAACGCTCTGTATAATCGAATGGACTGAAGAATGATACCGTAGCAGTACCTTTGAAAGCTAAGAACCGATTGAAGATTTAGAACAGAGAACTGCAATATGGGAGAAGAGATTGGTTGTTGTTTTTTCTAAATGAACGTCCGCACATCAATTTATAATCGCGAAATGCATAACGTTTTCGCAATTTAATTTCAAACATTTTACCTCAATCAATTGTATCAGATTTATAACAATTGATTTCGTAACTATTTTCATTGATTTTACACTTGAACGTTTTGTATTTTGCCATAGCCGCCACCTTCGATGTAGTCGACTAGGGTTTGCATTCGTTCAGATGGGTTCAGAAAAATTAGGCACACGGGTTGGGCCAACTTAATAATTATGGATAGGCCCAATCGAAATTTGCCCAAAAAGATTAACTCCAGGCACGAAGGAACATTCCACTAAACCACGGACCACGGACTCGGACTCGGACCCGTGACCCGGGACCCGGGACGCGGGCTAGTAGATTTGGAATCAGTCACATATGATATCCAATTTGCATTCGAATATCCTTCGATTACAGATGGATGTCTAGTGTAGTGGAGACCAAAATCTCGAGTGCATCTCAGGTAGTGTAAAACCCTATAGATTGCTTTCCAGTGTGCAGCTCCCGGATTACTCGTGTAGCGATTAAGTCTGCTAACTGAGTATGCTATATCCGGTCTTGTACAAGTCATCAGATACATGAGACTTCCGATTATCCGTAAATACTCTAGCTATGACACAGCTTCTCCATTATTCTTTGATAATCGGATATTCAAATCCACTGGTGTTCTAGCAATGGTGGTATCTGAACTATTGAACTTGTCAAGTATTTTATCCACATAATGCGATTGGGATAACACGAGTCCTTCAGGTTTTCGTGTAATCTTTACACCCAAAATCACATCTGCCATGCTCATATCCTTCATGTCGAACTTAGAATTCAACAAGTTCTTAGTGGCTTTAACCATCTTGTCAGAACTTCCGACAATAAGCATGTCATCAACGTAAAGACATAAGATGACATAACCATCTTTAGTATCTTTAACGTAAACACACTTGTCACATTCGTTTATCTTAAAACCACTAGAAAGCATGACACTGTTAAATTTCTCGTGCCATTATTTTGGTGCTTGTTTTAATCCATACAAAGATTTAACAAGTCTACACACCTTCCCATTTTGGCCTACAGTGGAAAAACCCTCAGGTTGCTCCATATATATCTCTTCTTGTATATCTCCATTAAGGAAAGCCGTCTTCACATCCATTTAATGTACTTCCAAGTTGCGTAGTGCTGCTATAGCAAGTACCATTCAGATAGAAGTTATTCTCGTAACAGGAGAATACGTATCAAAGTAATCAAGGCCTTCTTTTTGCCTATATCCTTTGATTACTAACCTAGCTTTGTATTTATCAATGGTGCCATCAGCTTTCATCTTCTTCTTGAAGATCCATTTACAACCCAAAGCCTTGCTTCCTTGTGGAAGATCCACTAATTCCCAAGTATGATTCTGTAAGATAGAATCAATTTATTTTTGATTGCTTCTTTCTATAAAGGAGCATCAGGAGAAGACACTGCTTCCTTATAGGTTTGAGGATCACATTCCATCAAGTATGACAGAAAGTCAGGACCAAAACTCTTCTCGGTTCTGGCTCATTTGCTTCTTCGAAGCTTCTCTACCTCTTCATCCTCTTGATGATTTGAACTCTAGGGACACTTGTGTCTCTAGTTCGTTTAACTAGAGTCTGAAGAATAATAGTCTTGCAAGGAAACACATCTTCAAAGAATTGTGCATTTCTTGACTCCATGATTGTGTTATTGTGTATATCATTCATAGTAGAACGATGTACCAGAAACCTATATGCACTACTATTTTGTGCATACCCGATAAACACATAATCAACGGTCTTAGGACCGATTTTTACCGCCTTAGGAGGAGGTATCGCAACTTTGGCTAAACACCCCCACATTCGTAAGTACTTATATGAGGGTTTTCTTCCAGTCCAAAGTTCATAAGGAGACTTCTCACAATCCTTTCGCAGTACTTTATTCAAAAGGTAATTTTCACTTAGGATAGCATCTCCACATACGTTCTGTGACACTCCAGAACTTATCGACATGGCATTCATCATTTCTTTCAACGTACGGTTCTTACGCTCAGCAACTTTGTTCTGCTGAGGTGAGTAAGGAGCCGTCGTTTGATGAATAATCCCATGTTGTGCACAGAAAGCACCGAAAGGTGCTTCATACTCGCCATCACGGTCACTTCGAAGAATTTTAATCTTCTTAGTGAGTTGATTTTCAACTTCATTCTTGTAAAGAATGAATTTATCAACTGCTTCATCCTTGCTTTTAAGCAAATATACATAGCAGTACTTGGTACTGTCATCAATAAATGTAATGAAATATTTATTGTCGCTCCTTTCGTGGACCATTTTCAAATCACACACATCACTATGTACTAGGCCTAGTACCTCGGTGCTTCGTTCAACTTATTGAAATGAAGACCGAGTCATTTTACTTTCAACACATATTTCACATTTATGAGTTGAATCAAATTTGAATTTTGGTATATGGTCTAGATTCCTTAGTCTATGTAAAGAATTATAATTTACGTGACTCTACCATGCCACAAAGAAGGAGACTCAAGCATATAAATCGAAAGAGTAGCAGCATTTTCGTTTAAATTAAGTGGGGATACAATAGAGATTACACCAAGTTTAAACAAACTATTCATCATGTAACATTTTCCCACAAATACTCCCTCCTTTGTCATTACCACTTTGTTTGCTTCAAACACCAAGCGGAGTCCATGCTTGATCAACAGTGAACTGGATATCAGGTTCTTCCGGATCTCGGGAACATACATCACCTCGTTCAAAGTGAGATTAATGTTGGAAGTCAGTTTCAGAATCACTTTGCCAACTCCCTGAACTTCTAATGTGGCAACATTTCCCATATACAACTTGTCACAGTTTGTCACCGGTGTGAATGTAGTGAATACTGCTTTATCAGAACAGACATGGTATGTCGCGCCAGTGTCTATCCACCACTCCCTTGGATGAGCAGCTACCAGACAAACTTATGAGACCATTGCATTGATGTTCATCGTAGAGATATCATCAGTGATACCCTCCGTCACATTAGCTTGGGGACGGGGCTTCTTTGTCTTCTTGCACTCGTTTGACCGGTGCCCTGCCTTACCACAATTGTAGCAGTTCCCTTGAAATTTCTGCTGAACATTGGGTTTCTTAGAGATCCCACCAGCAGGTTTCAGCTTCCCAATAGGTTGCTTATGCATGACAACCTTGTTTTTGTCCTTGTAAGAAGGCTTACCCTTCCTAGAACCCGAGCTCTGACAGTGCTCTATCACGTCCGCTACTAAATGTCTTTCATTTCTGACATTTTCCTCCTCGATTCGCAGCTTCATCACCAGAGTTTCAAAAGTCATCTCTTTCGTCTTGTGCTGCAAATACCCCCGGAAAGTCTTCCAAGAATGAGGCAACTTGTGGATAGCAGTAGCCACTTGGAGGGACTCAGCCATGTGCAACCCTCTCCTTGCATTTTTTGCAGAAGTACTTGGTATTCCTGCACCTGGCTGACCACATAGCGTGAGTCCACCTTCACAAAGTCAAGCATCTTGCTGGCCAAGAATTTCCTTGAGCCAGCGCCATCGACCTTGTATTTCTTCTCTAGGGACTCCCAGAGTTCCTTGGCCGTCTTTTTGATTTGATAAACCCTATAAAGGGAATTATCAAGTCCGTCCAGTACGTAATTGCGGCATAAGAAGTCCGCACTTATCCACTGGTCATAAGTCATCCGCTTTTGCACATCTGTGTCATCCTCAGCGATGACCGGTACCGACTCTGACAGGAACCTCGCAAGGCCCATAATCGTAAGGTAGAATACCATTTTGTTCTGTCAAGTTTTAAAGTCCGGATCCGTAAATTTATCCGGTCGAATCGCATGATTCACCGGAAAGGGTGTCGGAAACGGTGGCAGGGATGCCGAGCCCAAAGGCCTAGGCAAACTCAAATGTGGCAGGAACGCAGAGCCCGAAGGCCTAAGCAAATCCACTGGTATAGTACCAATATTAATCGTACTAGCGGCATTGGCCAGCGGAGCATCGGTGGCCAAAGAATCGGTCTGGTTGGCCGGAATATTGTTACCAGCTTCATTGTTTGCCATTTGTTACCTTTGAAAGCTAAGAACAGATTGAAGATTTGTATCAGATTTATAACAATTGATTTTGTAACTGTTTGCATTGATTTTACACTGGAATGTTTTGTATTTTGCAATAGCTGCCACCTTCGATGTAGTCGACTAGGGTTTGCATTCGTTCAGATGGGTTCAGAAAAATTAGGCACAGGTTGGGCCAACTTAATAATTATGGATAGGCCCAATCGAAATTTGCCCAAAGAGATTAACTCCAAGCACGAAGGCACATTCCACTAAACCACGGGCCACGGACCTGGACCCGTGACCCGGGATGCGGGCTCGGGCACGGGCACGGGCACGACATGGCCGGGCGGGCGGCGGTGGCGCGTGCGCGTGTGTGCGCGTGTGGGAAAATAAGCGATGCGCACATCACCTTACTTTCCTCTCACTTGGTTGTGACACTAAGTCACACACCATCATAAATAAACTCATCACCAAACCCATACATTTTCCAATGTGGGATTGAACAACTTTGAGGGTACTCCCCTCAATTGTCCGAACCAACTTTGCACGGCAATATCTTATTCATCTTTTGTCGGATTTTGACGATTATTTTTTCTAATCGAACTCCTATCCTAGGAGTATCCAACGAATCCAAAAACTCCTTGATCGGAGATCAATTCCCTCGGGAATTAATTTTTCAAAATCCGGAAAAAATACTATTTTTTCCGAAAAATCCCAACCCTGTTCAGGCCGATGAAAACGTCCCCGTAATCCCCTGGCCTTCTCCTTCGACAAGTTTCTTGCCAGGACGACCGACTGGTTTGTCCAAACCCAATTTTTATAACTCTTCTCCCTCGGCAATCAATGAATTTTATTTCCGCATATCTCTGTCTGCTTTGGGTCTTTCATTTCTATCTCAGGTGTTCACGCAGTGGCTCCAGCAGGCGCAAGCTTCGGGCTTGGTTATAACTTGACCGTCCACCAGATGGCTCTGGATTTGATGTACATCCATCTCTGAAGACCGACCGTCTGCTTGGCCGGGTCACTGCAATGAAGATCGTGGCTCCGGCAGGTGCAAGCTTCAGGCTTGGTTATAACCTGACCGTCCACCCCATGGCTCTGGATTTGATGTACATCCATCCCTATGGCTCCGGTAGGCATAGGGCTGTCCAATGGACGGATCAATCTGCTAAAACTGACGAAACCGAACCATCCGTGAACTGATCCGTAGCAGCAAACGGACGGATGCGGATTGGAAAATCAAATTTCTGACGATTTGGTCCAGATTCGGTTCGGTTGGCGGATTAAACCGAACCGACCGTTCAAGTTATTAGAAACCCCAAAAAATTAAAACCCTACCCTTCTATACGTATAGTACGGGCACCGCACAAACATTTCTCTCCACCATTTCTGACATTTCGAATTGTTCTTCCTCCTACGCTCCGTCTCAACCCCCCCTCTCTCTCTGGTGAATATAATAGCTGAGAGAGGATGCCATAGCGACTTATGCAGAACTCGATGCCTCTTCCACCATGGAGATCTCTTTCTTATTTGCAAGCTAAGTGGCAATCTCCTTACAAGAGACAGTTAAATTCAGATGAACAGCAAAGAACGATCCCTTCTAAACATAACATATGTTCTCTCTCTCTGAATTGTTTCCCCTTGATTTAACCATTTCGTTGTGATTCTTTCCAGAGCATTTAATTGTTCGTTTCCTGTCTTCCTGAATTCAGGATGCTCTCCTTGATAGCATAACTGAAACGGAAAAACAGACCGAATTGGATGCTCGTGTCTCAACATGGAAGCAGAGAATTGAAACCAACCCGGAAGAGCAAGTGTGCTCCATCATTCTGTCTCTATGTTTTACACATCCCAAACTTGAACATCTGGGATACCAACTTCATGCAAATTTGAACCAATGCTAACCTTTCCCTGACAGGATTTACGCCCATCATGTGATATTCATGAGTACGGTGATAGAGTTTTGGAGAAGCTGTCCGTGGAACCAGGCAGTGGAAATACCATGTCATTTACTGATGTTGTTAGGGGCCAAAAAAAACATGACGTTGCTCGAACTTTTTCTGCTCTTCTACAACTGGTAATTTCTTTTGATGGAAATTTCTCTTGATGCAGTTGATTTTTTGATGCATTTCCAGTTGTTGTGATGCATGCAGTTGATTTTGGATAGTTGTGTTTTTTGATTCTTTCTGGTTATGTGTGATATTGTGTAAGATGATTATGCGAATATTAAGTCTGCCAAAACCGTCCAAACCGATCCGCTTAAACCCTAACCAAACCGATCCGTCAAAATAATACTAATAGACGGTTAGTGGATGGAATAAATGGCAATCCGCCGTGAGCGGATCGGATTGAAAACCAATCCAATCCGTCCAAAACTGATCCGTGGGCAGTCCTAGTAGGTGTAAGTTTTGGGTTTGGTTATAACCTGACCGTCCACTCCATGGCTCTGGATTTGATATCCATCCATCCCTATGGCTCCGGTAGGTGCAAGCTTCGGGCTTGGTTATAACCTATCGTCCATCCCGTGGCTCCGGTAGGCACAAGCTTCGGGCTTGGTTATAACCTGCCGTCCACCCCCATGGCTCTGGATTTGATGTCCATCCATCCCTATAGCTCTGGTAGGCGCAAGTTTCGGGCTTGATTATAACATGTCGTCCATCCCGTGGCTCCGGTAGGCGCAAGCTTCGGGCTTGGTTATAACCTGTCGTCCACCCTGTGGCTCGGGATTTCATGTCCATCCATCCCTATGGCTCCGATAGACGCAAGCTTCGGACTTGGTTATAACCTGTCGTCCATCCCGTAGCTCTGGTAGGCGTAAGCTTTGGGCTTGGTTATTGTTGGGGTCCGAACTATCAGAAGGCCGGAGCCACGACCTCCACCAGGACGACCACAGCTCAGACCAGCCAGCAGACGGCCAAACAGATCATAGCCGGCGACAAGCCTCTCTGGGGCTCTCTCCGGCTCGGAGACTCAAAGCCCAGAGGAGGTGCCTAGCAGAAGGAACTCACAATCAAGGTCAAGCGACCGACCAGAATATGGGCCGACGAGAAGGCTCGTCCGGGATCACTTCAGTGCAGAGATCTCTCGGCCAGGACGGCCCGGCCAACAACAAGCAGCGCCGGAGCTGCTCTCTTCGGCCAGACAGGACAGATGCCTCGTTCACAGCAAATATTCCCTCGTGGACAGCATCCCGGATTTCCCGCACATGGCAGGTACACGCCTGACAAAGAATCAGCTTTTCCGTAATTCCTGCCGCACGTCAGACATGCTTTTCCAGCTTTTCCGCCGCCCAAGGTGTCAGACGGCGCCGCCTGACACTGTCGGAAGCTGTCTGGTCGGCCACATACTAGCACGCTCAGAGGGGACAGCCACACTTCCCCACGCCGCATGTGGGCGGCTCACTCACGCCGAAGCGCGTGCTCAGCACTCTCCGATGTCCTATATAAGGAGCTTGGCATTCAATGCATGGTAGACACTCTCTCTCTAGCCCAAGCTCTGCAAGTTTCCCTTCTCTCTCTAGAATTCAGTTCTGACTTTGCCATCGGAGGGTCCGCCGGCGACGCCGCCGGTAGCCTAACGTGTGTTCACTGTGCAGCCAGGTTCAGGCCATTCAGCTCCGCCGCTCACCGCCGGAATCCACCGCAGAAAAGGCTTACCCCCCAACAATTGGCGACTCCACTGGGGAACCTTTTTCTCAAACATTCAGATTCACTTTTTGAGCTCTCAAACACTTTTCTCAGCTGAAAATGGCTTCCAGAGACAAGAACTCCATAGATGATCAGTCTGATGGAAGAAGGAACAAAGGGAAGGAGCTGGCCAGGCCAGGGGACTCTGCTCTTCGTACCCCTGAGCGGGTCCGAGCCGGCGACGCCAGCTACCACAGCAGCGAATGCCCGGATCCTCCTGCCAAACAGACTACGCGACAGTACATCCGCCAGCTGGAGGGCAATCTGGGCCGAAGGGATGAGCAGATCAACGCCCTTATCACAGAAGTGACCCTGCTCAGGGAGGCTACCGAGAAGAGGAGGGCAGCTCCAGAAAAGAACCGTGCTGAAGAAGACAAAGATTACCAGGAGCCGTCCCAGAGCAGGAGCAGGTCCCAGCAGACCAGGCCCTCGGCCCTAAACAGGCTAGGGGCAGGGTGGAAGAAGTCCCTGTCCAATAGAGGAACGACGAGGAACGTCGCGTCAGGCGTCGAGTCTCACCTCCCCGGCACAGGGAGGAACGTTCAGGAGAAAACCAACGGCCCTTGCCGCCAGTCTTTGATT
>NMUG010007792.1:0-11919 GCA_002855965.1 Monotropa hypopitys | reverse complement strand
TACTTGTTCTAGATCCAAGTCACTTTTCTTCACACAAACCTTTGAACACTCCAATCCTTCAACTTAGGTTAAATAGTTACACTTGAAGAACTCAATCATTTTTTACTAAAATTTCCTATCCCTTGAGTTCGACCTTGGACTTATCCGAGTATTATAATGCTTGTATTGTTGTGTTCCTACGCTTGGGAATAAGCAATCTTTACATACAAATCAAACATCAAAAGTAGAGCACGAAGCCTGTCCTAAGGATCCATTCCCACTACCCCGGATCGACCAACTTGTAGATGCTACAGCTGGCCGATCGGCTTAGCTTTATGGATGCATATTGTTGCTACCATCAAATAGCCATGTATCCTCTGGACGTAGATAAGATGGCTTTCATCTCTCCTATTGGTTTATATTGCTATCAGGTGATGTCGTTCGGATTGAAGAATTCCGGAGCAACTTATCAAAGGATGGTGACGACCATGTTTCAGGAATATATTGGTCGAACCATGGAAGCCTATATAGATGATATGGTGGTGAAGAGCAAAGAAGCTCGGGATCACTTGGGAGTTATATAGAAGATCTTTGAAGTACTCTAGGACCACCGGGTCAAACTTAACGCGGAGAAGTGTGCCTTCAGAGTGGGATCTGGAAGGTTTCTCGGGCACCTGGTCACCAAGAGAGGAATTGAAGTGGATTCTAATCCAATAACATCAATCAGGGATCTTCAAGACCCCTAGACCATCAAAGAGGTACAGAAGCTCACTGAATGGCCGCAGCATTGAACCGGTTCATCAGTCGGTCATCAAACAAGTGTCGGTCCTTCTTCGACCTCATCAAGAAATCCAACAGGCGCAACTTCCAATGGACCGAAAGGTCAGGCCAATCCTTGGCTGAACTAAAACGGTATTTGACCGAGGGAAGATCTCTGACCCACGGGGCTATCTCCCAAGGGTACTATTGTCTAACCATGCATTCAGACACAAGAGACTTGGTCCGGAAATGTGACAGCTTCCAGAAGCATGCTCCGGTAATCCACCAACTAGCTATCGACCTGCAGTCCCTGACCAACCCCTGGCCCTTCGCACAGTGGAGTTTGGACATTGTGGGCAAACTCCCCACTTCTCCCGAGGGATTCAAATTTCTTATCACAACTACGGACTACTTCACGAAGTGGGTGGAGGGCAAGCCTCTAGTCACCATAGAGGAGACGGATATCAAGCGTTTCGTATGGTGCAACATTGTCACTCGATTCAGGATACTGTATGCATTTGTGTCGGACAACGGAACCCAATTTGTGGGAAACTTATTCACAGACTTTTGCACGGAGTACGTCATCCGATTCTACAACTTAACACCATACTACTCGCAATGCAATGGCCAGGCCGAGGCATCCAATAAAATGATCCAGTCTGGAATTAAAAAGAGGCTCGTCACAGCCTGGGGGAAATGGGCCGAGAAACTTTACCACGTGCTCTAGGCATACTGGACCACCCCTAGAAGATCAACCGGGCAAACTCCTTTCTCACTTGCATTTGGAATGGAGGCCATCGTACCGGTGGAAATCGGATTGCCAACGATCCTGACAGAAAATTTTAGCCCAGAGCAGAATGATCAAGCTATTGCAAAAGACCTTGACCTAGCAGAAGAAAAGAGGGACACATCCCGAATCAAACTAGCAGCTTATCAGCAAGGGCTGGCCCAATCTTACAACAGGACGGTCTGGGTATGCACATTCAAGCCTGACAATCTTGTTCTCTGCAGGGCTGTCGGAGCTCACAAAAAACAGAAGCTCGGGGCAAATTGGGAAGGACCGTACTGAGTCACAGAAATCATTGGATCCATATCATATCGACTAGAAGACCTTGAGGGCTGGAAAATCCCAAGACCGTGGAACGCAAAGAGCCTACGGATGTACTACCACTGATGCTCGGGCCCATGTTTGGGAAAACTTTTCATGTTTAATGCTCCGGTCCATTTTTGGGAGAATATTTTTAATGTATTGTTTCAGCCCGGGTCTGGGAGAATTCCATTGTTACAATAATTCTTAGAAATTTTTTCATTCAAACATTTTGTTGCTTCGGTGGTTTTTAACAACGATGAAGCTCATGCTTCGACCCATACTTGGGAGTTTTATCTTAGCCCATTGTTGGGAGTTGACTAACTTTAATTGCCACGGTCCAAGTACGGACAACAAAAAGATTATCCTATAGCGAGTTACTAGAAGTTGACCCAGGAGAATTATCCATTTACTTCGTAATTGTCCGGGGCAAAAAAAATGTCGAACAATTACAAAGTAGGGGGTATGGTAATACAAGGCAAAGTCCCTGTCCAAAAGCAAGCAAACCATCAAAACCGAAACAACTAAATTGTATCAAAGGCAACTTTTTCATTACATTCCAAGGCAAAATATTTTCAGAGAGAAATTCAGCATATCAGCACGCATGCCAGAGCAAAAGGAAGACATAACACATTACATTGTACCGGATAAACAGAACAAAAACAAAGAAAGACTTGATACAAGGTGATAGAGAGTGTGTAGGATATATGTTTTGCTGATGTCTCTATAAATGTCTTTTACTTCATGTGCTTGATTAGAGAGTTATCTCTTTTTCCCTAACTAGCATTATATATGCTTATGTCCCCATTAGGTGCCTCGAATGTCATATATGGGCGAATGACACGAGTATTGCATAATTGGCATGGTTCTTTGGTATAAGAAGAATTTGATTAATGAAAGAGGAATGCATGTTTTAGAATTACATTGAGTGATTGAAGAAAACAAATGTGTTGAATTTGAAATTGAAGATGCATGAATGAATTTGAAATAAACATGAAGATTAAATGAATTTTGAAAAACAATTGAAATGCATTAAAAGATATGCATAATTTTGAAATAGATGAGTAAGATGGAAACCATGTTAAAGTTGAAATAAGAAATGATTTTGAAGTAGATGAAGTTGAAAAATGGTTTTTAAACCAAAGTCAAAATGCTTTTAATTGATGATTTTAAAGAGTGAATTTCCGGAAATTCACACTTGAATTTCTGGTAGAACAACATTTGCCAAAACCCCAATTCCCGCAAATAGAGAATGAACTTCCGGTAGACCAAACTCTATTTGAGGAAAATGCCTTCTGATCTGTTCTGCACACCGACAGATAGGCTGGTCGCTGCACTGGCAGCTTGAACGGTGGCACCGACCCATCCACCGGTGGATCCGCCGATCACGCGGTTCTGAGAAATCTCAAAAATTGGGTTTGTTCGATTGAGGGGTTAAATATTTTAATTGGTTTGAAATATAAAATCTACATTATATAAATGTTATATACGAATTGTTTGGAAGATTTTTCGTAGGTCAAAATGGTTTAAATAAAATCCAATTGACTTGTCACAATCACTTCCAATTTTCGGCTAACAGGAGCTTCTGAGAAAAATACACAGGTCTGAATTCGTTTCACTATTTTGTATTACATCAGATTTGCATTGCTGAACTTGCGTCATTGTTACAAACTTTGGTTTGTACACTTTGTTTTGACTTTGTTCAAAATTTTCCCGTTGGCCTTCCTTCTGGTTGGAGCACATATAAGTGCTATGTATTAGACTTACACGTCAAGAGAGGCAACACAGTGGGTGAGAAGAGTAAGTAAGAAAATCAACTAAAGTCTCACAGAGACTTCCCACACCACCACCACCACTCATATCCCTTCTCTAAGTGAATCTTTGTGAGTGTGAGTGTATTTGTGAGGTAGGAAGAAGAAGCCATTGTTGTGAGTGTGTAGGAGAAGACACTATGAGGATGAGCCTACTGTCCAAACCCTACCTCTCAGTCTCTCCACTCTCGAACCATTCACTGTGAGAATATCCTTGTGTGTGTGTCAAAGTGTGAGAGTGGTGAATGTCTTCTTGTGTAAGTATCTGTGAGAGTCTCTTCCCAAACCAGTGAGCCTTAAAAGAAGAACAATCACAGTGAGTGACTGTGCACTGGTTTCTCCATTGCTTCCCATTGATTGATAGTTCTTAAGGGAGTCATTTGAGCCTTCTACTTGCACCTTATTTTGGTAATATTGTTCTAACTATTTAACTTTCATTTTGTGCTTCATTTGTCACACTTAGCTAAAATTATACTTGCATGATTCATATTTTTACTGAGGCTGTATAAAAGTATTGTTAAGAGAAGTACTTGTCAATTTGTATACCATTAGCTAGAAAAGTAGTTATACTCTAAGAATAGATTCTTAGAATATATTGTTGTAACCTTGACAGTAAAACTTGACGTAAGAAACAATCACCACCTCTTATGCTTCACTTGGTAGATCTTATACTTTGAGAGTGTGTGCTTGAAATATTGAGAATAATAATCTTGGCATAGTTGAACCGGAATATATCTCAAATTCTTACATCGGTTTAAATCTTACTTGAGTATATTTTGTATGCCTAAGATTATCGCCACATTGAATAAAAGAAAGTCCTAGACTACATTTTCTACATTGATAAAATAGTGGACTAATTTAATACACTTATACATCTCTTGTGCTTTACTTGGTATATACACACTTGTTGAGAGATTATATTATGCAGCCACTATATTGTTAGTTTGGACATTTGCATGTGGTAAAGTAAATTCCCTTGAGCTTACATCTAGCATATCTCTATTTAAGGGTTGTTTACTTTGTATACGCTTTCATTGTTATAATTCTTTCTGCCACATTATATATTTGATGAGTTTGCTACTTGCGCAGTAAGAATACATGATTTACTAAGGATCCAAATTACATCCTACCTTGAGCATTCACCTGACGGTATCTTGGCAAGGAGGATTGAGTAAATACTAGAGCTTGAGCCAGAAGCATCAACAAATCTACATTTGGGCCAAGCTATGTTTATAGAGTCTCATTTGCCTTTGCGCTTTGATTGTATAGAACCTATCTGTATTAGGCTTTCAAGCTGTAAACTGTAATAGATAAGATTTGGAAAATTGAGCGATTAGGAGATACTTCTACATAAGTATCTACCTAGACTCTCGAACTTCATCGGCCTTATATTTATAGAGTCTGAGAGTACTTCATTGTACTACTCGTTGCACTCTCCTAAGCGTCATTGCTTTTATCTTTAAGGGAGTTTGACAGGGGGTGTGTTTGTCACTGTAGCACATCTCTTGGTCTTCATTATTTGAGCCATTCACTTGTACTTCACTTACACATAACCTACCCCTATGAGACTTGAGTTTATATCCACTGTGTAGTCTTTCAGATGGAAAAGGGCTAATGCCCTCGAGTAGAGTTTATAGAGTGTCTAGGCACCAGGCTTTTCTATTTGGACCTTTATAGTGTACCCCCTATAAATCTATACCTCGCATTGGTATAGTCAGGACTTGCGGTTGTCTTGGGAATCTGTGTTTTGCGTTTAACACAGTCAGGGTCTGCATGTACCCTGCAAAATCTATGCTCTGTGTGTAGCATAGTCAGGCTCTGCGTGTAGCCTGAGTGAGTATTCCTTGGCCCAAGAGAGGTCGGGAAGATAGGGTCTGCGTGTACCCTATTGGTAAGATTATCTTAGTCTGCAGGAGTTAGGCTAGGAAGAGAGATTCAGGTTTATCTCTATATAGTGATTGCATAATGGATATCGGCGTGCTCCCAAAAGGAACCACGCCAAAGAGTGGACTAAGCAATTGCTGAACTACTATAAAAATCACTATGTCACTTCTCTCTTTCTCTTATCTCTTCTTTACTCACCTTACTTACATTGTGTTCATATTTATCTAACTCACTAACACGCTTGTTTGTGTTTACAATTAAAAAGAATTAAAAGGCCTAAAAATCAAAAGACCTATTCATCTCCCCCTCTCTAGGTTTCTATCACAAGGGGCAAGCTACGGAAGGACTTGATCCGCCAAAGGGTCCTCATTGAAGAACTCATCCACAACCATATCTAGGGGGTCGGCATCAGCAGCGTGATCCGTAGCAACAGCCGGAGGGTTCTCAGTCGGGGCAACTAGAAGATTGGAGCGCAGGGGAGAATCAGCAGGGACTCCGGCTGCATCCAAGCCAAGTAGGTAACCCCGTCTTAAGACGTCCTCCCGGATGATGCCTACTTGTCAAGAATATTCTGCTTCAGCCACGTCAAAACTGACGTCATTTCCCTTGGCTTCGGCCTCTTCCAGCTCGGATTGATGACGAGTTTCAACTTCTTTGGCCTGGTTCATGTCCTCAATACGAGCCCGAATCTCCTCTTTGAAAGCCCGGACGGCATTGTCCCGAGCCCCAACAACGTCTTGGAGCTGAGTGTTCAGTGAGTCGGCGGTGACCATCACTTCTTGCTCCGCTCTACGGTAGTGGCGAGTCATGTTCATCAAAGTCGTATCGAGGGCCACAGCCTGCCCCCAGGCTCCGGATATATGCTATGCCACCTGTAAAAGGAAGACCAGAGCACGTTAGTTACTGAAGCTGCCTGTAAAAGAAGATCAAAAGCGTTACCTGGAGAGCCAGAGATAGTCCAGCATTGTAGATGTCATCCCGAACCTTGGAGAGAGCTGTCTCATCGTGCGGGAGCATGATGAACTGGGCCAGAGCAGGAGAAACCCCCGACGCCTTGACAGAGTCGGTCGGGAGGACATCGTGGCCTTGGAATTGAAGGCGGGGCTCCAGAGAGCCAGATCAGATGATGGGCCGCCTTCTAGCATGCGGTCAAGCTCTGCCTCGAAGTCCTGGATCTGCTGTTTGTCCGAGGAGAGTGGAATGTATGACATGGAGTGAAGGTTCGGGAGGGATTTCTTTGGTTTTCGCCGGGTCAGCAGCAGGAGGGGACACCACTTCCACGGGGATCCCCATGTTCAAGAAGGGTCGATTTCTCCTGTGTGTCATGGTGAGAGGCGGCTCGAGTGTTGGCTCGGAGTGGGTTCTTTTGGGGGACTCTGTTGCTGTAGCTTGCTCCCGGATCACAACGCCCGTAGGCTTGGGCTTACTCTTTTTGATGTATGAATGGTATGTGGGGACGTACCCGAGCAATGTAGGAGCATCCCAAGAACTGAGGTCGATCTCGTAAAAAGCTTTGATCCGGTCTTTCGAAGCCCTTTTCTTCAATCGGTCAACGATTTTTGGATCTGCAAAACACAACACATGAATTAACACCTACGCAAAGAAGATTATACTAGAAGTGAAAGAGGAACACTACTGACTTAGGATGGAGGGGGCATGGAATTTCTGCCGAACCAGGTGCATAGACACCCCGTACTGTGACGTATTCGTTGCCCCATTGGTTGGAGTCTAGGAGTCGATCGATGGCATGGTCATAACCCCTCCATATCGCCGGAAAGTACCGCTTCGAAGCTTTGTTTTGGTTGACCTCGGCTATCGACATGACAACTCGGGAGAAGTTGATTGTAAGATGGGTCGTGGTTAGGCCCAACACGGAAAGAATTTTGGTGAGGTACGGATCAAGGGAGAACCGGACTCCACTCTCGATGATGGCCATAAGTGGTATGACCAGCTGTCGGGCCTTATGGGTTACGATGGGGTTCCCTTCACCGTCTTCCTTCACCAGCTCAACAATTACGTTGTCTGGGACATGGTACTTCTGCCGGAATTCCCCAATCTTCTTTGGCGTATCAAAGTGAGCCAGGAATGGGCTGCCGCCGCTGGTTTCCGCTGTGCCTCCGCGATTGCCAGACATCACGTCCTACCTGACCAAATAAATACAGGAGATCAGGAGCTTAGACGGCCTGGTGAAAACACAACCGTCCCAACTCAATTGCGCCGGAAGCATGGTCAACGGGGCAGTACGGGTGGCTGACAGGGTGTACCCTAGGGGCTCTGCAACACAAGCCAAGGGCCAGTGACAGAAATTGACGGGCTTGTATTAAGCTCGATGGCTGGCTGAATAAAGAAAAGAACATAAGGGATGTACAGAGGAAGGTTACCTGAAGGCTTGAGAGCGAGGAAGGACCGGATTTCAGTGAGCAAGGAGGTGATGGTGGCTGGCGACAGTTGCGATGGAGCGAGGAAGGAGGAGCAGATGGGGCTTCGATCTCCCCCTCTCAAGCTATTTATAGAGGGGGTGGAGCGAATCTCAAACGACTGGTAGGAATCCCAAAGGTCCACACGAATGACCAACCATAGCGCGACACGTGAATGGAAGCTTCTAGAAGATGGGAGCCCGTCGTCGGATGAGAGCCACACGTCCCTTTGTCTGCTCTGGAAGCTCCGGAAAGTTGGGAACCGATACAGACTGCGAGACGGAATCCAGTGTTCCAGGCATTTTTAGGCAGGGGCTCCCGAACCGTGATGGTCAGTGGGTCGGCTAGACCGACGGGAGACATAGTCTGTACAAACAACAGTACTCAATCCTTACGAACCTGTTGCTTCAAAAGAATTGAGGGGCTATTGTGATGACCAGACTATGTCAGGCCTACGCGCCGGGTAAATGGAGCAGGCCCACAGGGGCCATGCCCAAGATGGGAAGATGGTCCAACGAGTACGATGGACTAGTGGTCGTACCATAACGACAGAAACGTCACGGTTAGGTGAACCATAAGCCCATAGTGGCAGAAATAACGAGCAACCAACACAGTTGGCACAGGAATACTGATCTCCGGCTCACGGCCCACGGGCAGGTACAAAGCAACAACACTGGTGGTGCCAGACCATCGGGGGTCAGGGTGAATCCCGTAAGAACTATGCAACGCCGTTCAGGAGACGGGTCACACGGAACGCATCGGACCAACGGATGCGCATGCGGAAAGGGTCGTGGAGGATCCCGTGTATTTCGGTAACGGGCCAGGGATTGCGGTAACCTTGGAGAACATGTTGACAAAGAAGGAAAAGAGAGCCAAAAAATTACAGTATGAAACATTGGAACCAACTCCAGTTCTGAACACATTCAGAGTATGTACAATTGTGAATAAAACAGCACAAATGTCCAAAAGACACCAACTCCATAATAAAAACCAAGTTCTTTAATGCAGATCCAGTCTTGATTATTTAAACAAAGTCTATTTTTCACAAGTTGGAATGGGTAAAACCACAATGGAGGGAAACACTAAACATTCCACAAACTTTCTAAATCACATTCATTAACAGTGAACCAATCATTTGACTCCTCACCTTCTGAATCTTTTTCCTTAGTCAACTGTCCTCCTTTCTGGCCGCCACCACCACCGCAGGCACCCTGAGTTCCGGAATGTTGACTGAGTCGAACCCATTCGTTGAATCCATTAGGTGATGGATAACTTACATTCTGTGCATTTCCGTCGTCCTCTAAGTCGCTAAATGAGATTTCATTTTCTGGCTGTTTCTTGGTATCTTCTGAGTTAGTGTTCGCACGGTCATTTTCAGACCTTCCTTGGGAACTTGAAGTCTCCACTAAATGCTCCTGGTCCCGGGATGAGCAGCTTTCTCCTTCATAGTTATTGTCCATACCACCCTCTTGACAAAAAATTATAGGTTCAGACGACTCCACCCGAGCATTCCTCCTATTTCGCAGCTTCTGAAGAAGCATCTCTCTTCCTTTAACTATCTGCAATGAGTAACTTGCTTGAATAAGAATGGCAAATCTTAACTCCGAAAGTTTATATAATTGTAGGAAATCCGGGGGAATAAAATAATTAGGCAACTGGTACAGTAAGAAAGTCTCAGTCGTCTTTGAAACATCTGATAAAACAGCCAATTATATCACATGATCAAACGAAAGAATGGCAACACTAAAAGTAAAGTCGCAATATAATGAAAGTTAAATAAACTAACACGATGAATGTTGGGTTGAATCAAACATAAATGACTTCAAGTTCAGTTTGTGGACGGATCCAGGATTCCGATTTTTAGGGTACATATTAATGGGGTTGCAACGTCTTATCTTTCGCCCATCAAGTTAGAAAAATGGTAGGATAATTTAAGGATTTTTATGAATGTTTTCGGGGGTGGGTGCCCTTGTGACACCTCATCCCACAAGTGAAAGTCTACGTGATTGATTTTGAGTATATAAAGAGTGACGAATCTACTAATTGTAACCTGAGCTTAAGCATTTCGGACAATGTGATTAGGATTTAACAAGTTACTAGGTCAGTGGCCTACATAAGGTGTTACAGATAGTATCAGAGCAATCCGTGTACACGATGGCCGAGACTGTGTGCCCGTCAGATAGTTGGCAAGGAACTTGATCCCCTCCCCCCAAAAATTTTTTTTAAATTAAATTTTAAAATAAAGGGACGGTTGGGTGCAGCTGTGATCGAACTCCAATTATGGAAATAAGTAGGGACCTATCACTTCTAGTTCCTTTTTTTGTAGTCAAATCTGATAATAATGCATGCAAGGAAAGAGACATTTTAAAGTGTATATCGAACCCGACATTTAATGGGTCCTGGCACCCTGCAAATTTTCTTTTTACCCATTTCTTGGACATCCATTTGAACATTGCAGGCTATAGTGCAGTAGGAACTGAAAATTTAGTACGATATATATAGACTCTAGGAGGGGATGAGACACGATATGGTGTTTGAACAACTCTCCAAACGTGATCTTTTTTTGCTGGGATAGCTACCAAGCTATTTTCCCTAATGATTATGTAAGGGGTGAGTAATTTGAGGGACTGGTAGTGTTGGTGTAATGGTGCAGTGGGTTTGGTGAATCATTTTATGTTCAACTTTCCAGTGGCTGGCATCACACATTTGTTCCTCTGTGTTTTTTGGGTTGCGTAGGTAATGCCAAGCCCCATGAAGGCTCTTTGAAGTAAAGAATGCTTATTGCAACTTTGAAAGTAACTGGCAACTACCGACCCCTATGCTTGGGGTGAAATCGTGCATTTTAAGTGGTTTAGAATGAGACAAAGGGATGGCAGCGGTCAGTGGACGATTATAATGTGTCTTTCTATGTTCCATCAATGGATTAACGAAAATGTGCCAAAGTTCTATTTGCCTCTGTCATTCTATGAGCCTCTTCCTTTTTGCGTATGGCCCCGCCTCGACCTTTAGCAGCATCTACTAACTTAGAACTTAATTTTAAAGCCATATTTTGACCTGGACGTTTTCGGGATGCTACTGATAACCAATGAATAGCAAGTGTTTTTCCTGGTAAGGATCTTATTTCAATAGGAACTTTATGAGTCAATTCACTTTTACGTCTTGATTTTACTTCTATCTTGGGAGTTATTCGACATATGTCTTGACGTAAAACAGATATTAGATTTTTTTGTCCTTTGTTGAATCTTTTTCATAGCTCGATATAAAATTTTATAAGCCAATAATTTTTTTTCATGTTTTAAGATACGGTTAACCAGCATATTAACTAATCGATTATGATAAACTGGATCTGATTTATATTTTTTTATACGGTTAACCAGCATATTTTAGTAAGGATTAAAATTACTTATTTTGGCCTTTTTACCCCATATTGTAGGCTTCAGGGTTGGGAGTCCCCATGTATGCGAGTTGCAATAAATTATATGGCATGTAAAGATCACATATCCAAGTTACGAGATATAACATGGCATGAAAAGACAATCTTGCCTCAGGAGTTGAGAGAAGCTTGGCATCTTGCTCATGCAGTCTTGGGAGCAAAAAGATAAAATATATCATCCAAAATTTTTCTTCACTCAAATGATTGCAAGTTGTATGCCTCAAATCTGCAAGACTTGGGATTAAACGTTCAACAGTTGAAGCATGTTTTTTCTGAGCAGTAGACAATTTGAAATCTGCAGCAACATACCAGCATTTAGAATCCAAACGATCGCCATTAATCTCTACACATAAATGGAAAACATATGATAAAAAATAGAACTTAGACCATAATCTTGGACTACACATCCATAATAGTGCTAGGAAGCTTTACCAATTACAACTAAATAATTGGCTATTGAGAGTCTGAGACCCACACAAGATTAACTTGTTTTGAGCTGACTGCAAAACAGTATTCTTCTCTTTTCCGAGTCTTGCAACACCAATCTCT
>NMUG010007791.1:0-11920 GCA_002855965.1 Monotropa hypopitys | reverse complement strand
CAAAACATTTCATCCCATGCATTTTCTCATACATATATACTTTGAACCGCAGCCCCTTTCAAAAGAATTTGAGCATCTCATGCCCTAAAAATAGCTATCCCATATAGGCAATAGTTTGTGTGCCCCGCACACAGTGCATCCATGCACAATCTCAATGGGGCATCCACTGCTCCAAGAGAAGTATCCTCCATACGTCCCATGCATGGCAAGCAAGAACTTTCGTTCCAAATATATCCTCCACATGTCCCATGTGTGGCCCGCAAGAACTTTCGTTCCCATATATACAAATATATATCTTTCCAAAACCTTTCCAAATCAAGCCCGAAGGCAATTTTCCTTCCAAACCCAAGCCCAAAGGTCATTCAGTTTCCAAAACCATTTGTATGTATATTCCGATGCAATGCATGCCAATGCACTTTCCATGATGATTCATTTACGAAAAGAAGTACAAAGTACTCATGCAACGTACTAAATATATATACATCCATACACTCACCGATATTGTTTAAATGATAATTCTTTGGTTCTTATCCGAAATTTCCAGTTCTGACCACTTTCTCCTATGAAAAACATCTCACAAAATCAGTCCAAAATAAATAAATTGGACCTCTACACATGTATATCCATCCAACTTAGGTTAACATACCCAAGGATTCCATTGTTTCTAATATTAGCATGTCAATTCCAATATACCCATCTACATACAATTCATAGATGATGTCCCCTATTGAACTTGTCATGGTTTACAAGTGTATACAAATCCCATAACACCAGGAAAACATCATATACTCAAATCCATATGGATTTCTTCTTTAAAACTCAAAACTTCATTATATTAACTTGTAGATCACATATTGAGGGAGATCATACTTGAATATGAAATCCAAACTCACAATTCTTACAATCAAATAGAAAGTACATCACATCTCTAGGAAAAAATTAGCCATACTCATACACTATATACTTAGACAAAGCCAAATCTCACCAATTCTCCTCTAGAACTTTTCCTTTCATACAACATACTCATAACCTTGTATATATACATGGATTCCTTGTCAAAATAGTAAATTAGGAGAGAATACACTTGAAGAATAAGAGAGTTCCTTTACTTACAAGATTGTGTGATGATTTCCTATGAAATCCATCCTTCTTCTTTACCAACACTTCAATGGCTTCCAAGGACTTCTCTCTCTCTCTCTCTCTCTCTAGAGTTGCAAATGGAGTCTAAATGTTAAACAATACGTCCATAAACACCCCTTAGATGTTTAGGAAGTTTCCCAACCGTTCCCTAAGTCAAAACACCGAAAACACCCTTAAAAAATAACTGTTGCAGAACTTCACCCGGATGAGACCCTGCCTTTGTCCGGACGATACCGCCCCGTGGTCGGGAAAACTATCCCCAAAAATGTTAGCACTGACCACTCGTCTGGATGATCCCCAACCATGGTTCAGACGAGGAAACCAGAAAATTCTCCAAACTCCTCCAAATCCACACCCAAACTTATCAACTCAATTCCTAACAGTTGCCCATCATTCTAAGCATCAAGATGACATCCTAAAGTCATTCTATGACTTTCCCAAGCCCGTACATGTTTTAAATTCAAACCCTAAAGGATTAAAATGGTGATTCACCACCACAATTGACCTCAATCTCCTTTTCTATCCTCAATTAAACACAAGACATTCCAAAAACAATCTAACTCTTTAATCCTCAAAGCTATCATACCCAAAGGTCCACTATGACCACTGCCAAATGTCTTAATATATTTTGTGAATAATATTTCAAAATAATTATTTAATTAAACTAAGGAAACGAGTATTACACCTACGATCCTTCGAGCTAATCAACTCGGGCACAAAGTGCGACAGGTTTTGAAATTTAGTGGCGTACTTGGAGACAGTCATGTCATCCTGGGCCAACTGCTCGAACTACAACCTCAACTTCTCACAGAAGGAATTAGGAAAATATTGGTCTTTAAAGGTGGTTTCAAACTCTTCCCAAGATATAACTTCTAAGGGAGTAGCAATAGAAGCTGGCCCATACCGCACCAAGACTCTTAGGACATTTCTTCTTGCTTTCATAACCTCACTCCACCATTCGTCAGCCTCTCCAACGAGTTGATATGCAACGAAAGGCACCCTAATGCCATCATCAATGATTTTAGTGTATCAAAGATCTTACGGATCCTAACAAGCCAGTGGTTGGCCTCAATTTGATTACTTTCTCCATTGAATTGAGAAGGGTTCATATGATGAAGTTACTTCATTGCACTTAAATCCCGACTTATTTCACCAACTCCAGACACACCTGCCTTACGGTCGACCTCTGCAATGACTGTTGCTAGCCCTCGAGCCAACTGATTAGGGTCCAAATGTGCCCCTTAACCATCAATAGCTGCTAGAATAGGGTCTTTGGAACGAATTCACCCTCGGTTATTCCTTTCCTGGCCTGCTACATGTCTTGTAGCCATCTAACTACGTCGCAAAGAAAACATCCAAGGGTTACCGATGAGATAAAATGAAAACGATTACGGTTCAACACACAAATTTATTAACCAGCTAGACCTTTATACTAATAATAGGTCTAAGGTCAACACATGACCATCGAATAATAGACTCCAACCGGCCAATTTCACCAAATTCTACCACAAGGTGAAGCATTTAGCATTGATTAGATGTCTCACAAGTAGCACCTTAATCTGATAGCTAACACATGACAACCTCAAAATGCCAACTTTGACCCATGGTCAATGAAACTAAACCAATCTTGTAGATGGTTATCGCCAATGGATCATACCCCTTAGAAAACACAGTATGAAATCTCGACAACACATCAAGATTCTACACTAGGATTACAAGGGAATTCAAACTCCAGCGAGACAATCCTCCTAAATTTCAACAACCTTACGGGGATTGCTACTCTCCTGACGAGAATACAATCAGTGAAACTGGACAAGAAGAACCCCTATAACGAAACCAATGCCAATCTAAAACCCGATGCCACGGGGAAAAGGGACTAACAATACTATATCATCACAACTAAGGATCCACCTCCCAACTAGTGGGGCAAGGAGCAATCACAAAGATACAATCCCGAATACATAAGGGGATTTTTAGCTCAATACAAATCACAAGATCAACTCCAATGACATGAAGGAGTCCAAAACCAACGGTAATGATAGAACATGCATCATGAACCCAAGAAATGAAAACAACATGTAGGCACAACCATCCCTAGGCAACCAAACTGTCATACATGCAACAAACATGGAATCAATGGTCTAGAGAAACTCAACATCCATGGAAGAAACGATAACATGCATCTTACCGGTAGAACACGATGCCATAATGCAATGGCGCATGACATGCACCCGATACAACCACAATCTAATGCAATGACCAAGGGAAACTCATAGAGACCAAATGTCTCCCCACAGTTCCAAGGTAATCTAATCGAAAACTCTAATACCAAGTTGTCACACCCTGAATTTTTGAACCATATTTTTTTGAAATAAATAATAAAATAGGGGAGAGCCACTTGTTATACAAAAGCTAAATTAAAGATAACCAGAAAAACACAAGATGATCCTATAACCAAGATACAATAATACAAATTATACAATATCTGTCTACAACTGATATAAGGTACATGAAATACAAAAGATGCAGGAGTGGCAAAGCTCCTGAGAAAATCCAACAGATGACTCAAAACTCCAACCAACAAGTCCTCATATCCCTACAATACAGAACACTGGAGGAAAGGGGAAGTGGGTCTAAGAGATCCACGTGCTCAGTGAGAAAACTCATAACTGCTATCATGCATTTATATGGTGGGTGGGTGCCCAAGTGTCTACATGCAAGAAGTGATATAGAAATGGTAAGTAAAACCACAATCATATGATGTGAGAACACATCCTCGTGACACCACACAACCAAACATGCACCATGTAATGAATGCAATCACAATCACTCAATACCATACAGATACAAGATGAAGGCCTCCAAGGTCCAATCGAAGTGGAACACAAAGTATAACACAATGCTAAACCTCCACCTCTAAGGTAAACAATACCAAGGACCTACAAAAGATCCATGAGATTAAATCACCTAGCAATCGCTCAACCCCTAACATTAGGACGGAAAGATCACACTAACAACTTTCCTTTCCATCTCACAGTTAACACATGTTAAGAGATTCTTAAGTGTTTGCACATATTCGAATTTGAGATTAATCAATTGAATATTACGAGTTTCCAATCCTATCAACCTTGACAAAACAAGGGATTCATGTCTCAAGTTTGGTCCACTCAACCTTGACAAGAACAAGGGAGTTAACTATTATTTTTTGCATTTTCTCACCTTGATAAACAAGGGAGTCACGTATATCAACCTCGATCAGAACAATGGATAATCATTGTGCTAAGCTATTCCTGGAACCCATTCATCGGTGTTTTCATCCAACATATACCGAGACTTACTGGGAACTCGTATCTTTCCCTTTGTCCAAAGACTTTTTTCTTATAGCCTCACTCGTCTGTGATCTCTAATCATACCGTGACTTACGGGAACACGTATTTCCCACTTAACATGTTTAAGGGTGATCAAATGTCACCATGGACACGAAATATCCAATATTCTTCATTTCATTTATGTTTGTATTCCTCAAGCGATAGATTCATGATTTTTACATGAGTAGCCCTTCTTGGGCACCTCCTTGATATTTGAAGTTCATTGGATATATTTTTGAGTCAATCATTAAACAATTTCAAAGAGAATGCTCAATCTTGACAAAATTAAGGGAGTCCACCACTTATTACAATTTATGAGCCATCATGTTTTCCAAGGACAATACTCAACTTTGACAAAATAAAAAGAATCAATTACCGCAACACCCTCAACCTTGACAAATTCAAGGGAGGCACAAGACATATTTTACTAAGTCAGGGGATGATCACATCCATCACGTTCTCATCCAATGGGTCCCCAATTCATCATTTTATCCATATAGTTTCCATCATTTCATTTTGGACCCCGACTTTTCCCCAAATTATTAATTAACATCTATGTTAAGACAACATGATATAACATATGGAAATGTCATCTAACACTTCCAATGATAATTCAATGATCTCAAGACTATCATACAAAGACCCATTCTTCCTCAAATTTCTCAGAGTCCTCACATAAACATTTCATCGAATACATAGTGTCCATGAACTCTAAGGGGTCATGTAATCATTTCTATTATTGTCTCTATACTTGTAGCCATGAGCATTAGACATCAAACCCAAACTAACCAACTCTAGGTTGATACACTAGATCTATTCATTCCGAATATGAAAATAAGGAGGGGAGGGGGGAGGGTCAATCCCCTCCCCACACAAGATACTAGGATAGATTTTACCCACCAGAATCACAAGATCTCGAAATTCCTAGGTGATAGATTCTTCACAATGGCACAAAACGATCCCACGACCACGATGCCATTGTCACTCTCTTCGACCTTTGTGAAGGCAAAGACTCCAAAATCTTGGTGGAGTGCCTTCAAATCTTAGAGAGAAGGTGAGGGAGTGAGAGATATAGAGAGGGACAGAGAGGCTGTCGAGATAGAGAGATAGAGAATGGGACCAAAATCAGGACTTCTGCCCTATCTCTCATACACACACATATATATACATCCCCTATAAAATGACCAAACACCCTCCATTTAAAACTGCCAAATCTACTGAAATGTCACATTTTGAAATGTGTGGTAGTCACATTTCGAAATGTGACCACACTGCCCAGCTACCGAAAGGATCACATTTCGAAATGTGACAAGGTCACATTTAGAAATAACACCTTACTGAACAACCCAAAGAACAACACCATGCAATATTGTGAAATGTTCCAACAACCAAATTTCGATATAGGCGTTAATTCACATACTGATATGCAATCGATATGTGCCCTGAGGGTGGACGAATATGGCCTTCACATTTCAAAATGAGCTTAAGCACATATCGAAATGTCACATATAAACACCACTCAATACAAATTCGCGAGGGAACAATGGCATCACATATCGTAATGTGATCGCCTCACATTTTGAAATGTGAAATCCGGATACCATTTGGGATACACTAATCGAAATGCAGATCAAAGGGGATATGGGCATGAACCCATATCGATATACAATCAAGAAAGGATATGGTCATGATCCCATATCGATATGAAATCAAAGAGAGAATGGGCATAGACCTAATTCGATATACAACAGAGATGGGGAATGGGGTACAAGCCTTATTTTGATATTCAACACAAGGAAAAGGTGTAACACCCCACTCATTTTGGGATATGCTTAACGAGTATCAATGTTTATATATGTATACATATACACAAGAATATCCCTTATTCCCATTTCTTTTCAAAAAAAATATTTGGATTTCCATCGTAAGACACATAAATGAATTTTAATTAAATTAAAATCTCCTTTGAATTATATTTGAAATTCTAGGTCGCTACACTCTCTCTATAGGATAAATGTGAATCCTATCTTCCTGACATACACAGTCCAGGGCACTTACCATAAGATATCCTTGATCCTGACTATGCTACATGCAGAGCATAAATTTTCTCTCCAATAGGATAAATGCGAATCCCGACTATACTACACACAGAGTATAGATTTTAAACTCACCACCCACTGAATATCCAAACTATGCACAATGCCTATAAACCTTATAACTCTACCTGCGATCTAGGTGCTCAACCCACTTGCAAACAATTATACAATGGATATTTAAGGCCAAATCAGAATCTCTCCATGGTAGGATACGTGATTGTGCTAGTACATGTGAATGGCTAAAGTAAAACCAAGATGTTTTCCACAATGAAAGACCCACCCTTGTCAAGTCACTCTCAAGGATGTAAAATCAAAGACCCGGTCATAAGAGTGCTAAGATAAGTACTATAATGCAAGTACTCTCTTTGACTCAAAATATAGGCAATTAAGCTCGGTGAGTCAAAGGTTGTGCTTATTGATTAGAGACACCATATTTGCTTAAATAGGCCTCTCAAGGAATTATCTACTGTGAAGGTATTCTATCAATAATTAAACCTATATAGAATGATATACAACAAGGGATACAATTAGATAGACTAGCAATATGAAAGACATGGCTATTAAGCAAGTAAAGCACTATATCTAAAACTAAAATAAGCTCCTAAACTTGCTTCCAAGTGATGAATCCGGATAGGGAAATGGCACAATCTTTCATGTAGTGGTTTGAAAGAATCCTCCTTGTAAGACCAAGTCACCAAAGAATGCAAAGCAGGCATGTGTGATGACAAGGTCTATGCCATGTGAACCACCTTATCTATTCTGAGTTCTACAAAAAAAGTAAATATATCAAAGTATAATGTTCCTAACAAGATATAATCAAAATGAAAGGACAAGGAACATAGAAACCCCCTTTTTGAAATCCATCCAAGATGGTCCTGAAGGGGTATTCGGTTTGTCTTTTGGAATAATCTACAAAACTTCTCCAAAATATAATTACACCAGTGTATACAAGAAGTGTATGGCTGCCAAAAAATGTATGGTATAAAGGGAGTGTGTGAGAGATATGCCAAGATGGAATAAAATCAATCTATGTAATCGAAAGCATCCAATCCGCTAAGAGCAGAAAGTAACTGTTGGATTCCACCCCGTGTGGTTTTTGGTTGAGCGAAGATTTCGCTTGAGCTCAAGCCAATTTGGTTGAGCGGATGTTTTTTCGCTTGAGCATGTTCCTCCGCTCAAGAGAGTTTGTTCTCAATCAACGAGGAAACTCTCTGGAGTCGAGCGTGTTTTTTTCGCTCAAGCATGATGTGCATTTCTCTTGAGCGAGATACCCTTCGCTTGAGCGAAGTTTAAGTCAGTTCTGGAAATTTGTTAGGGCCTGTGCAAATTTGTATAAAAAGAATTTTTTTCAATCTTTGTTAATAGATTGAATGGAGGTGGCCGAACAAAGTATAAAGAGAGGATTTCTTTCTTTGGTTGATTGAGTGACAAAGAGTTTGATAGAGGGATACACGAGAGATTTGAGAGGGTTTTATTTTTGTGAGATTGAGTGTGAGTGTGTAACACAAGACTCGGATTTTCTCCGGATTGAAATAAAACTCATATCTCTTTGTGTATCGATTCTTGTTCTTACTTGTGTTCTTCTTGTATTTTGTGCGATGGTGTTGATCGGGGCACAACAAATTGGTATCAGAGCCCAGGTTGTAGCACCGGAGAGCACAAATATTTTCGGAGACGATCACCGGTGCAAGGGTGGTCGGTTTTGTTACCGGAGGACGGAGCACAGTCGCGGTGAACATCGACCAAAGGCACGACGATGAGATCCGATCTGTTCTGTTTGTTCTTTGGCTAGTTCACGGCGGGCTCGGTTTGCGGAGATTTGGTACGGACATTGACGGTACGTTTGATTTGATTGTTTTAGATCGTTCCGGGAGTATCAAATCGATTGTGGGAGTTTCTAAGGGTATTGTTTTTTGAGATTATCTTGTTTGCCGAGATGTCGGAGATTAACATGAATATGATGACTCTATTGACGGAAACTAATTATGCGATCTGGAAGCCTCGGATGGAGGATATGCTTATTCTGAAAGAGTTGTATGATCCTTTAGAACACACAGGAGTTAAACCGACGGATGTGAAAACTGAAGTTTGGAAGAGTTTGAATAGGAAAACGATTGCTTTGATTCGCCAGTGTGTTGGACAGGAGGTTATTCATCATGTAGCCCAGGAGACAGATGCTTATGCTTTGTGGATGAAATTGGAGGGGATGTATCAATCAAAAACATCTCGAAATAAGGTGCTACTGATGAGGAGTCTTGTGAATTTGAAGCTCAAGACTGGGAATTCGGTTGCTGCACATTCTAGTGAGTTCCAGAATTTAGTTAATCAGTTGTCCAATGTTGGTATGAAATTTGATGATGAGTTGCAGGCTTTGTTGTTGCTCAGTTCCCTACCGGATAATTGGGAGACGCTAGTGGTCTCCCTGAGTAACTCTGCGCCGGAAGGAAAGTTGACGATGGTTATGGTGAAGGATGCTATCTTCAATGAGGAGGAAAGGAGGAAAGAGATGGGGACTGAACAGGCTGACGATACATGAGCACTGATTTCGGATTCTAACAGGGACAGGAACCAAGGAAAAGGAACTAGAGGGAAAGAAGGCAGAAATCGTTCCAAATCAAAGGGGCATACTTTCATTTGCTATTATTTCCAAGAAGAGGGGCATATAAAACGGAATTGTCCAAGGTATAAGGCGGAGAAAGGAGGAATCTCACCAAAGGAGGCAGCAGTAGCTATTCAGGACTCTGATGATGATTTGGCATTAGCAGTGTTATATGCTATAGATGCAGGAAAACCGGATTGGGTACTAGATTCAGGGTGCTCATATCATATCTGCAGTGATAGATCACAGTTTTGGGAGTACGAGGCATGCGACGGAGGTCTTGTCCAAATGGCCAACAGTTCGACGAATCAGGTTATTGGAAAGGGGACAGTGAAGTTTCGAGTGCCAAGTGGAAAAACTGTGACAATAGCGGGAGTAAGGCACGTGCTAGGAGTGAAGAAGAACTTGATATCTCTCGGGATGCTTGATGAGAGAGGATGTAGTTTTTCTGCTGATTCTGGAGTACTTCGGGTTTCTGTTGGAAAACGTGAAGTACTGCTGGGGAAGAGATTTGGTGGGCTGTATAGGCTTGTGGGATCTGAAGTGATAGGAAGGGCCTCGGCGAAGCCGAAAAGAGTTTCTTTTGCTCTTGATATGCTTGATGGTAGTGATCTCTCCAGAGTTGTCTACACAGAGGGAGGGACAGTATCATCAAGGTTGCCGAGCCATTGAGTCTCGGACGCACCCGGTTGAGGGGGTGCGAGCGCTTTGGTTGGAAAAGCGCGAATACCTCGGATTTGAGGTGTGCGAGTGGAGGCATTTCAGTTGAGGGGGTGGGGTACTTGGATTTTCTGATTGGCTGCGGAGTCTGGCTTTGCAAGGATACACTCTCTCGGGTTTTTTGTACTCTGTTTGGTGGTGCATGGATACTCGACTGGTTAGTGACACAGGCGCTTGCCAAAGATAGCTGATTGGAGGAGGCGACATGAGGTTGTTGTAGGAGACTTTGCCCACTCGGGTTGGAGAGGGTAATTGTTGGATTCCACCCCGTGTGGTTTTTGGTTGAGCGAAGATTTCGCTTGAGCTCAAGCCAATTTGGTTGAGCGGATGTTTTTTTTCGCTTGAGCGTGTTCCTCCGCTCAAGCGAGTTTGTTCTCAATCAACGAGGAAACTCTCTGGAGTCGAGCGTGTTTTTTTCGCTCAAGCGTGATGTGCATTTCGCTTGAGCGAGATATCCTTCGCTTGAGCGAAGTTTAAGTCGATTCCGGAAATTTGTTAGGGCCTGTGCAAATTTGTATAATTTTTTTTTTCATTCTTTGTTAATAGATTGAACGGATCTGCATCAAAAAAAAATAGATTGAACGGAGGTGGCCGAACAAAGTATACAGAGAGGATTTCTTTCTTTGGTTGATTGAGTGACAAAGAGTTTGATAGAGGGATACATGAGAGATTTGAGAGGGTTTTATTTTTGTGAGATTGAGTGTGAGTGTGTAACACAAGACTATGATTTTCTCCGGATTAAAATAAAACTCATATCTTTTTGTGTATCGATTCTTGTTCTTGCTTGTGTTCTTCTTGTATTTTGTGCGGTGGTGTTGATCGGGGCACAAAAGTAACAGTATCAAAACTAGATTTTCTCAAGAAGGCTCTCTGATTTCGTTTCATGAATCTAACTCAATGAATAACTTATCTTCTTATAACACACTCTAAAACATGAGAATAAAACCAGAGGTTAAAGTTAATCCTATGAACTGATGGATGGTTTTTTTGAAGAACTGAACTCAAAAGCTTCTCTGTTCAAATGAGATCTAAGATAGTAAAAGACTAGAGTTCACAATGGCTTATCAAATAATTTCACTCTCAAGAAAAATCTAAATAATAAGGAATAGGAGAGGATGATAAAATACTAAAGAGTATTTAGAGAAGCACACGTGCACTACCTATTCTACTGATAACTTAACCTCAAGAATATAATCGATCAAATAAAGAACCGAGGTTAGGCTGCATGGAATAAGTCACTCACTCTCAAATGATCTCACCCAGTAAATAAGTGCTAGAGGAGGAATAAAAATAGCTAGAAAATGATTTACACAGACAAAACTCAGCCAGCTGATACAATACCCAGACACAAACCTTACTGATTTATCTCTAATGCAAACCAACAGGAAATTTTTGAATTCAATACAAGACAAGTGAACTTTATTATTTCTATTACACACACAATGCTTATGACAATCTTTAAATCATAAACATGATTAAAATGCATAACACACGGCTCTATAAAACAGGCATGCTCGTAATCAATCAAAAAAAATAGAGAATGGGTTTTCTTTAACTACAAGCATATCTTTTGGTAAAATGACAAATTGACTCATGAAATCTCCGTAAAAATTGGACAAAATATATTCATTATAAATCTAACATATCAGTATACACGTGGATATATCATACTCATATAATTGTTCACAAGTTCAGGCCCAACATTAAGAATAACCAGACAAAAATAGAAACGAAGAATAGCTGGTATAGACATTGGGAGAATAAAAAAATCACTGAACGGATTTTCAAATTTCGGGACCTGTGAGTAAAAAAATTGAACATAGCACTTATATATGTGGTTAATTTATTTGGCCCATTACCCATTTGACCCGTCAACCCGGCCCACTCTGACCCTGCTAGCTGCCCGGTTTCCTATCCTATTTTGATTGGGCCTGATTTATTTGTTAATTAGGACCAGCTTTCATGTTGCTGGCCCATTTGCTACCTATTCTACCCGT
>NMUG010007790.1:0-11919 GCA_002855965.1 Monotropa hypopitys | reverse complement strand
TTCTGTTAGCTACATTCCTGGATTCCTAACCAAGGCATCCCATAATCATCGTTCGTCAAGTATTGTTAAGTAACATTGCTACAATTCCTGGCCGAAGCACAGTATACCACATGTCGTGGTCATCATTATTCCTGGCCGAAGCACAGTATACCACATGTCGTGGTCATCATTTTTCCTCGCCGAAGAACAGTATACCACATGTCGTGGTCATCATTCTTCCTGGCCGAAGCACAGTATACCACATGTCGTGGTCATCATTATTCCTGGCCGAAGCACAGTTTACCATATGTCATGGTCATCATTATTCCTAGCCGAAGCATAGTATACCACATGTCGTGGTCATCATTTCGCATCGTTCCTAGACAAGGACTAGTTTGCCATCGTGATCATGGTCATCCACTTTCCTTTCCATTACATTAGGCATAAATCTAAGGATCCCCTCATAAGTCCATTCATGATTCATCCTATCATTTTCTTTTATCGTTATTATCATGCCTAGCTAAGGCCAACAAACCGCGTCGTCCCATCTAGACCACATCATCGCGTCAACTTACTATATCACGTTCTGCTTTAAGTGATAGATTCAAGATTTGGTGCGAGTAGCTCTCGTGGGACATATCCTCATATTTGATATTCATTTGGGAGTATTGAATCATGTACATAATTTTCTTCAATCGCCAACTTAACCTTGGCATACCCAAGGGAGACACGCATCACGACAAGTCAACCTCAACCAAATGTCTCTAAACAAACATTCTATCACGACGGGGGTATGGAAAGCCCACACTTACCAAAACATTAGGGAAAGGGACTTAGACACCCAAATCCCATTTCAATGTCCAAATGGCAAACCCATCACACACATGTGTCCCTTAAGTTTCAAGGAACCTATTGTGACTCTCAAAACTCAATGTACCCAGTTGTTCCATCGACATGTCCTACAACAATTTAATCGTCACGATGACCCCAAAATATGATCTAAGGTTTAAACAGACGTATCATCGAACACTTGGTGGCCCTAATCTCCAATGGCTACCAACCAACCTACAATCGCCAAAAACACTATTCGTCTCTCTTACGGGAATTTCGTCAAACACCTAGCGCGCCTAAGCCTCTAGGAACATCATATCAAACAACTAGCGGGCCCAAGATCACCGCTTAATTCCAACACAATGTCTCATTAATTAACAACATGAAATCCATACACACTAGAGTACCAACTCGACCCTATGTACACACACACACATACTTAATAGGAGTTAAGAATTTACCCACTGGAGACAAAGAATCTCGAAATCCCTAGATGAGGGATACTTCATACTGCCACATTCCGATACCATAGGTGTGTAGCCCTTGCCGCGCTCGTCGATGTTTATGAAGACGGTCTTCCCGGAAGCTCGACGGATTTTGCAAGATCTAAAAGGGAAGGAGATAATGGAGAGAGTTTGAGAGAAAGGGAGAGAGCATTTCGGGAGAGAGAGAGAGAGAGAGAGAAGAGAGAGAATGAAATCTGGGCTAAAAATGCCCTTCAACACGCACACAATACATATATACCCCCTCGTACAAAATGACCAAATTGCCCTTAATGAAAACAAAAATCTGTCAAAAACTCTCTGTGCACCAGTGCAAGGCAACTCTGCACCGGTGCAAACTCCTCAGAATTTCGAACAGTAAGTTTGTGCACCGGTGCAACTCCACTTTGCACCGATGCAAACTTGCCCAGAAGTGAACAGAAGGTTTGTGCACCGGTGCAGCCATTCTCTGCACCGATGCAAACTTCTAAAATCCTATGCACCGGTGCAAGATCACTTTGCGCCGATGCAAACTCATTCTGATGCTAAACTTTAATGCCAAGGATCACCGGGACTTCCCCGAGACATCCCGAATCAACTACGAACAACATGTATGAACTAAGGAGAGTCCAAAATCTAGTTTCAATCGCCAAAACAATCCAAGGAGTCTACAATAAATCCATCAATCGATTTGAGGTGTGAATTTAATTCCAGAAATACCGTTAGAAATTACGAGTCGTGACACGACCCCACATGAAATGACTACAATGCCCTTAATGGGCATTAAAATCTGTCAAACAGCATCTGTGCACCGGTACAAGGCAAATCTGCACCGATGCAAATTTCTAAAAATTTCGAACAGTAGGTTTGTGCACCGGTGCAACTCCCCTTTGCACCGATGCAAACCCGCCAATAAGTAAGCAGAAGGTTTGTGCACTGGTGCAACCATTCTTTGCACCGATGCAAACATCCAAGAACTCCTGCACCGGTGAAAGGCCACTTTGTACCGATGCAAACTCTTCCTGATGCTAAGTTTCCATGGCAAGGGTCCCCGGGACTTCCCCGAGACACCTCGAATCGACCACAAACAATAAGTATGAACTAAGGAGGAGTCCAAAACCTAATTTCAATCACCAATACAATCCAAGAAGTCTACACTAAAATCCATAAATCGATTTGAGGTGCAAATTAAATTCCGGAAGTACTGTTAGAAAATACGAGTCGTGACATGAGTTTTAAATGTTGCAAATTTTTTTATTTCTGCATAATTTTAGTAGGAATTTTGGTAAGGGATGTTACAATTCACCAATAGGGTTGACACTCGAATAAGTGTAGGGCACCTCTATCATCCAACATAACTCAGTCGACTTGGCCTAACTACACCAATTCACCATTCAGTCCAAAGAATACTACTCACACTAGGCTATCCAATGTTATTCCACCTAGCCTTTTATCATAGATCTCAATTCCCTTAGAAGGAACTACTCCAAACTCGATGGCTAGATACGAGGAAGAACACATTCGGAGAGGTATAATCGACCCAAAGGATAATATTTACCAACAAGGCTGCTGAGTGGTCCACATCCTGAAAGGAGTAGGGCAAGGATCAAGCCTCAATCGTGAGGAGACAACCAATTCCTATGTCACAAACAACGACACCGAGAGGTTGACATCATGAGATGTGACACTATTCTACAAGGAGTGTCAATCAAGGGGCTCATCAATGGTAAAAAGAAAGAGAAAAGTTCAAAGGTCAATCATAAGACCATACGACGAATCACCATCCTCAATCAAGAGGGAAAAAAAGATGTCAGCTCATCCAACGACCACGAGGTTCACTTCTCACTACCGAGGAAAGGGCTCAAATAACCCTAACAACAACAACATGGATGGAACCAAGGCTTGAAATGAATGGTGATGAGATCAAATTCAAGAGGACCGACAAGGGATCAAGTACTCCTAGTCAATGATCAACAAGAAGAGTTCAAATTTTATTAGTTAAGTTGAGTATACAAACTTTATATCTTTTTCAGAGATCTCATGCAATGCATACACACATTCAATGCACACACATGCTATGCAACACAAGGCAATGCAACCCACACGAGACTAAATGTCTCCCCAAAGTCCCTAAGTTTTCGAAACTAAGGCTCTGATACCAATTGTAACGGCCCAAAATTTCCAAACTTTTTTTTGAAATAAACAACGATAAGAAAATACGGAAGTAAAGTAACTACCATTCATATTAACCCATAATTACACAAGGATGAATGAAATACAAATGATACAATCACAGTCAGTGAAATGAAATATGATTACAATTCTTTTACAAATTTTACAAGTGAAAGGAATAAATAAATATACAATAGATGGATAAGAAAACAACCTATCATATACTATGGGGCAAGCTTCAATGCCCGCCAAGGAGTCCAACAGATGCAACTCCAATCCAAAGGAAATCCAAGTACCTAAAAATAGAGGATTAGACAACAGCCTAGTAGAGAAATCTATATCCAAATGTCTCTAAAATTGGGGTGCATGTGTGCTAGGGCAAGGAATATAAAGGATGCACGCATAGGGATCTCTTTCTATTTTCCAAAACATTTGACTCAAACAATAGTTCTGTTATTCAAGACCAAAGTGTGACAATTTACTAAAATACTCCACTATGACAAATCAAAGGAGATAAAATGAATGAGTTTTCCAATCTTTCTAAAATTGCTCAACTTGATGAAATCAAGGAGATAAAATCGATAGACTTCATTTCTTTTCAAAAAGCTCAACTTGATAAAGATCAAGGAGAATGAGTATACAACTACCATATCATATACATTGACTAAATCAATGGAGTAACAGGTGTATCAATATCAATTTCAATAGAGTTATTAGGTTTCGACTAATTCTGCGCTAGTAGCTCGTCAACTAACTAACCGTATAATTCCTCGTATTACCCGACTCGACGGGATGATCCAGTCAAACCCCCATTGCGCAATGTCGTAAGTGCAAAATAGCCAACCAGGGATAAAAATTTCGGGAATCAAAATCCCATATAGATAGCCAACCTAGATAATCTCTTAGGCCATTTATTCAATCTATTCGTTATCTTGTTCCAATTCAACTAGATTAGGGCAAACACCTCATAACCTTATGATTTGACCAAAAAACATGAGTTTTATGACAACTTATCAATTTATAAATTTCAATGAGTCAAAGACCTTTCTAGATCCCATTAACACTACACCAACATATAAATCAATGTCAACCACAAATTATTCAAAGACTTAGAAAAATCTAGCGTTTTATAAAAATTTGGGGATTTTCCAAAACAACCATGGGATCTAGAAATTAAACTCGTAAGGAACCAAATGAGCTATAAACTAACTCATGTACTTGAGAATTGAAGGGTATTTACAACCCACAAAGTTGAATTCGGGAAAACACCATATGTTCTTGAAAATCTCAAGGAAGAAGAAAGAATACCAAAGATAGGAACAAGAGGGATAGAAAACTCTACCTTTCAAGGTGACTCACGAACAAACCCTAGGTGAGGGTTCTTGACACCACCATTATCCATGCACATCAATGGAGAGCCTTTGGTCTCCTCTCCAACGTTGTTGAAGATGATTTCTTCAAAAACCTGTTCAATCTCTTGGAAATGTAGAGAGAAGGGAGAGAGAATGAGCTTGAGGTGAGAGAGAGGGCGAGCATGGCGGTAGAGAGAGAGAGAGAGAAGTGTTCTGAGTGAGAAAGAATGAGAATTCTCCTCAGAAAAATCGAATTTATATCGCGAGCCAAAGGACCGAAATGCCCTTAATGAAAAACCCGAACAGTCAGAAAATTAACTTTCGATCTTCCGATAGAGCAGACATGTTCTACCGGTAAAGCAGAATTCTACTTCTGCTTCACTTCTCCAGCTCCTCTGCTCTTCCGGTAGAGCAAGTCTTCTTTTCCGGTAGAGCAGAGCCATGTTTCTTGGCCCCAGCTCTGCCACTTCCTCTTCCCTTTTGCTCTTCTGGTAGAGCAAGTCTGTTCTTTCGGTAGAGTAGAGCTCTGCTTCACCCAGCCTTCCTCTTCCTTCCCCAGCTTCCGAAAAGACATGCCTGCTCTTCCGGAAGAGCAGGCCTCTGGGCTTCCGCCCTCTTCTCCCGAAATCTCTTCTCCTGCAAACCCTTATTCTTCCAGTAATGGGCAACCTCTCTTCCTTTCTTTCTTCTCGATTTTTCGGTAAAGGGGCATTCCTTTCCCTTCTCTTCTAAAAGAAGGGGTCTTCCATTTTTTCTTTTCCAGGAGAGGGCCTCCCTCCTTCTGCCCTTTTCCAGAAGACCAGGGAGTCCTCCCCTACTTCTTCTTGTTCTTTTTCCAAAAGAGGGATTCCTCCCCTCTTCCCTTTTTCGGTAGAGGAGTCCTTCCTCTCTCTGAATGTTTGGTAAAGGGGTGTCTTCCCCTTTTGCATTTCCGGAAGACCATGCTTTGGTCTTCTGTTCTTCTGGAAATTTTTCCAAGTCCAAGCCAAACCAACTCTAATCCAGTCAATGTTGCCCAAGTCAAAGACGTCAAGTCAAACCACTCAACCAAACTTTCAATGACAACTTGGTTCTCAAAATTTCCAACTCCTACTTCTTGAATCCTAAGTCTCAGATAGGTCCAATTCTCAATAAATCCAAAATTTAGTCCAAGGGATAAATGGAAGAATCCTTAAATTATCTAGGGTGAATGAGAAAAAGGAATATAAATTCCTGAACCGTTACAAGTGTCCACAACAGCAGACTCAGTTACCAACAGTGTCAATGGGGAGTGTGGTAGGAGGGATCAATGAGGGTACAACGGGTCAAACTTCACACAATAGAGTTTTTGCACTGGATCGACAGACGGCTCAGGCTAATCCAAACAAGGTGACAGGTACTATCCATATATGTGATCTTTTTGCATGCTTTTTGATTGAATCTATTGTCACACATTCTTTTGTATCTACTTTGTTTGGTACACGCATGGGTAAGAAGATTTCTATGTTAGACCACACTTTGTTTGTGTCGATACCAGTAGGCGATGTCATTATGCTAGAGTTACATTATCCGGGTTGTAGTGTTTTGGTGGGAGATGAGGTGTTAGTTGTAGACCTTATACCTTTGTCTATGTCGGATTTAGATGTAATTTTGGGCATGAATTTTCTATCTTTTTATTTTGCGATGATCGATTGTATTTGTAAGAAGGTACTATTTAAAATTCTGGGTAAACCAGGCTTGAGAATTTTTGGGGACAAATTAGTGTTACCTACTCGTATTATTTTATATTTGAGGACCATGTCTATGCTGAGAAAGGGGCGTGGAGGTTTTTTAGCCTATGTTGTAGATACGGAAGGGAATAAGGGAAATTTTGAGGACGTGCCTATTGTGAGAGAGTTTCAAGATTTTTTCCGGATGAGTTTCCAAGAGTAGTACCAGATAGAGAGGTTGAGTTTACGATGGAGTTAGTTCCAAGCATTAGTCCTATTTCTATTGCTCCCTATAGGATGGCTCATGCAGAACTTTATGAATTGAAGATTCAGTTGAGAGAGTTGATCGATAAGGGTTTTATTAGACCTAGTGTGTCCCCATGGGGAGCACTTGTTTTATTTGTGAAAAAGAAGGATGGGTCGATGAGAATGTGTATAGATTATAGACAGTTGAATAAGGTGACAATGAGGAACAAATACAAATTGTCTAGAATTGATGATCTCTTGGACCAACTTCAAGAAGCTTCGGTATTTTATAAAATCGACTTGAGGTTGGGGTTCCATAATCTTGGAGCATTTATTTCATCCATAAAAGTTGGGTAGTACTTCCAAGTGCAATATATTCTGCTTAAACAGTAGATAAGGAAACACAGTTTTGTTTTTAACTATGCGAAGCTACAAGATAGTTTCTAAAATAGAACACCCATCGGAGGTGCTTTTCCTATCATCAGCACTACCTGCTCAATCTACATCAGAAAAGACGACCAAATCAGAATGAGTACCATTTGAGTACCAAAGGCCTAAAGATAGAGTACCATGAACATATCTTATAATTCTTTTAACACCTGTGAGATGAGATTATTTAGGTTGAGATTGATATCTAGCTCATACACCAACAATAAAGGCAATACCAGGATATGTAGTGGTGAGGTACAAAAGACTACCAATCATGCTTCTTTAAAGAGTAGAATCAACATCTTTGTCACTTTTATTGTTGGCAATTTTAACACTGGTTCCCAAGGGGGTCCGAGTTGTTTTAGCATTAAGCATCCCAAAGTTTTTAACTAATTCCTTGGCATAGGTAGATCTAGACAAGAAAATTCCATCTTTTAATTTATGAATTTGAAAGCCTAAGAAATAAGTTAATTCCCCTATTAAACTCATTTGAAATTCATGTGACATTTCATATCTAATTTGTCTTGACAAAATTTCCAAAGTAGACCCAAACACAATATCATTCACATAAATTTGAGAAATTGCTAGATCATGCTCATCCTTTCTAATAAACAAGGTTTGGTCTACTCCCCCTCTCACAAAGCCGGTATTTAAAATATAATCACTTAAACACTCAAACCAAACTCGAGGGGCTTACTTAAGTCCATAAAGAGCTTTCCTAAGTCGGTAGACATGATTAGGGTATGAAGGATCGCTAAATCCTGGTGGTTGTTCAACATAAACTTTTAGGTCACCATTAACAAAAGCACTTTTTACATCCATTTCAAAAAATTTAATAACAAAGAAGCAAGATATGCCAAACAATAGTCTAATTGATTCTAAACGGCCTACGAGAGCAAACGTTTCATGAAAGTCAATACCCTCAATTTGTGTGTAACTTTGTTCTACCAACCTAGCTTTATTTGTCACCACAATTCCCTATTTATTGTTTTTATTTTTTACAAATATATTTTGTTCCCATAACATTAGTATGAGAGGGGTGAGGTACTAGATACCATACTTAGTTTCTTAAAACTGTCTAATTCATCTTGCATAGCACTCATCCAAAATTCATCACTCAAGACTTCTTCTATCTTTTTGGGTTCAAGAGATGAATTGTAACACACAAAAGTGATCTAATTTTGAACATGTCCTATAGTTGTGACACCATTGTTTAAATTTCCAATAACTTGATGAATACAAATGAATCCTAGAGGATGGCTCTACGGTTTGTTGAGTGGGAAGAGTAGTATTACCTAATTCCTCATCATTATTTTCACCTTCAAGAGCACTACATTCACATGCAAGAGGGCAATGATCATTAGAGTTCTCAAAAATTTCATATGACAAATTATCATCATCATGCTGAATATTATTCAAACAAGTGTCATCAACAATAACATTAGCAGACTCAACCAAAATAGATGTGGCAATATTTAAACACGAAAGCACGACTATTTGTAGAATATCCCAAAAATATGTCATCATCACTCTTAGAGTCAAACTTACCAACATATGTATTATAGCACAAAATGTGATACTTGCTCCCAAAAACTCTGAAGTATTTAATGAAAGGTCATTTTCCATTCTAAATCCCATAGCGGATTTGATTGGTGTCGGGCCTAAAATAAACACGATTAATAGTATAGCATACAGTGTTAGTGGCTTCGGTCCATAAGTTTCTTGAGACATTTTTAGAATGTAGCATTACTCGTGCCATTTCTTGTAATGTTCGGTTCTTTCTCTCAACTGTCCTATTTTGTTGAGGAGTATGAGGAGACGAAAACTCATGTTTAATCCCAATTTCATCACAATATTTCTCAATATTAGAGTTTTTAAATTATTCACCTCAATCACTACGAATTCTAATAATTGAGTACCCCTTTTCATTTTAAAGTTTTTGACATAAAGTTTTAAAATTATGAAAAGCTTCAGACTTCTCCCTTAGATAAGCAACCCAAGTAAAACGGGAAAAGTCATCAACAAGAACTAAAATATACCTTTTTCCTCCAAGAATTTCCATTTTAGAAGGACACATAAGGTCTATGTGGATTAATTCAAGAGGCTTCGTGGTAGCAATAATATTAGTCTTCTTATGAGAAGCTTTTGTTTGCTTACCTTTCATGCATCCACCACAAATAAGTTGAGTCCCATTAGCAAGTTTAGGAACTCCTCTAATAGTGTCATTGTTGATTATTTTGTGCAAGTCATTAAAGTTAACATGCCCTAATCGTTGATGCCATAATTCCACTTCATCTAAAATGATACTATTACAAGCATTTGAAACATGAGTATGAATACAATAACACTTATCTTTTAAGCACACACCTTGAATGACACAAGTTTCCAATTCGTTAAAAATTGAACAACCATTTTTAGTAAAAGTCATAGTTAATAAGTTTGGATATTTATCCATCAACATAAAGTACATTATTTAAATAAGGAAGACCGTGGGTGCTAATAGAACCATGACCAATTATTTTTCCTTTATTACCATCTCCAAAAGTGACCTCACCACCATTGTATTATTCAAATTTAGTTAAAAAGAGATTTATCCATGGTAGTGTGTTTAGAGCAACCACTATCTAAATACAACGTGCAATGATCGTTATCGTGCGCGGGTCAAAAATACTATTTATAACCAATAATTAACACTACGTAGTAGTGGTAAGTCAGGGGCCAATCATGAGGAAAGTGAATGGTTTCTGTAATTGAATTAATATTCCTAAATTAGTTTGGAAAGAAGGAATTGATTTTGAGATTTTAATATTAAAACTAGGAGCTAAATTAAGACGAGAATTAAACTATGGGAAGAACATGGTTAGAGATTATTGAATCTGTTTGGTCCACCTATTCATTGTTCACAAGACGCGCAAATCGTATTAGGAATAACCAGTAATCATAGGTTGCGATACTATGGCTATTGTCAAAAGATATCCACGAATCGCCGGATAGCATATGCGATCGTCGCTTAGCACGTCCCGTCTCACTAGTACACGCCGTCTCAATGACATAATTTGTCTAGCGGCACGACCTATCTTACGGTGAATCGACTATCTTATCCTACTTACGGGATCAATGAAGCCCCGTTGCATGTACTACAATTATCTACTGGCAAATAATCAAAAGAGATCGAAAGAAGTAAATGTTTATTCAATAAACAAACGCATCAAGTGCATACAACCAATCCAAATACAAAATAAAGATTAAAACAATGAATCAGGGATTACAAACATCATCAAAATCCCTAACCTGAAGTTTAACCGACCATAATCATGGTGGCTCTTGGAGAAGATGACGAAGAAGAAGAGAACTTATGAAAAACCAGAGCAAAGTTCTCAACATCCACTACAAACTATGTTCTGAACCAAAAGTCCCTTAGAAGTAACCCTAAACATGATTATATACTCCTAGGACCCCTAAAATACCCTAAACACCCTTAATGATGTACTTAAGTACGATAAGAACCATTTAGAACTCGAACCAACCTGTAATTAACCATTGAAAACCGCAATGTCTGGCGCACCGTTTAACTCGAAACTGGTTACGGGGTGCAGCTACTAGCGCAGAACATTAGCCTAAACTCTTAAATTATAAATGATCAACTTTATATCGATAAGTACAATTGGAAATCATTTAAAAATCCTTATTTTGATAAGGTGTGATTTAACACATATACTTGATGTTTAGCAAGTTATTGGGAGTCAATTGGTTTATTCGAAGACACCTTTGGGATAACTCATTTATATTTGACTACTTCATTGAAAACCTATTGGATTCTCTCGCATACATCGCATACACCTTTTCTGTATACCCGCACACATACATGACTATTACATATATCATATGTTTAGATTTTCTCTACTAGGTGTATGCTTAATCCTCTATTTTTAGGAAAAGATCCAGGGACATAGCTTGGAGTGAGATTCCGAGGCATTGGAAGATTTTAAGACATTTATTTATAATTCACCTTTATTTTATTTCCACACTTTATTTATTTGGGAGTACCCGGATCTGTAATAATTAGATTTAAACTTCTTTACTTTTCTGCTTGTTATTGACATGTAATGTGGACATGTATGTGACGATTGGGGTTTTATATTTTCGTATTTTATTTAAATTGCTCTAATCCCCCTTCTAAAAAAAGGTTTAAATTCCAGGGCCGTTATAGTCTTACCTGCATCCAACTCGTTCCTCATTTGGAGTTTAAAAAATAATTCCAAATCCTACCATATCCCCCAAAAAAATCCCGAATTATCGATTCAAACGGGAAAGGAAACGAGACGGGGAGGGACAAGTTGGATGAAAATTGTCATCCCTACTATTCACCCCCTCTAGGTGCTTTATCAGTTCATTTATTCCCAAATAAGTCTATTCGAATCATTTATAGCATATTTTGTGATTCGTTTAGAATTTTTCATTCTAAAGACTCAACTCGTTTAATAATGAACATTCTTGACTCGACTTATTTAATAAATAAATTTAGCTCGAGTCAATTTATTTAATAAATAAATTCAGATTGAACACTCCAATACTCACTCCACTCATTTAGAAAAACATATAATTTTTAGGGGTCGTTTGATAACGTTTATATTTATTGTTTTTCGTTTATTTTTTATTTTTTAAAAAACAATAATAAAAACATGATTGATAATTTATTTTTGTTTTTTGTTTTTATAAATGATTTTAAAATTTCAAGAA
>NMUG010007789.1:0-11920 GCA_002855965.1 Monotropa hypopitys | reverse complement strand
GAATCCAGACATTTCTAGAACAATGAAATCAAAAGTAAACCAGTGGTCCTCAAGAGTCAACTCACAGTCTCTGCACACTTGGTCTAGACGAACACGGCCTCCAATGGGAGTGTCAACAAACAGCGGTGGATCAAGGACATCCAAGTCTAACCCCAAAGCACGGACGAAAGATGCAGCTAAGAATGAATGCGATGCACCCGAGTCGAACAAGACATTAGCCCAAGAATTGTAAATAAGAAACATACCGCGCACTACCGAAGTCTCCGGCTGCGGCTGAGAAGTGGAAGGAACTGAGGCTGCTGGAATGGCAAAAACTCTGCCATGAGTAGTCGGGCCCTGATGGTAACCACCCCTTTGCTGAAACTGAGGCGCTGGCCTGGCAGGCATCACAACTCCCCCAACACGCGAAGCCTGAACTGATGCTGCAGGTCCTAACTGATGAGAACGCTGGTGCCCACTCCGAGGCTGCTGCACCGACCCTGCCTCACTGCGATCACCGGTCCTCCCTGGACAATCTCTGGCTATATGACCCACCTGGTCACACCTAAAACAAGCGGGGGCTCTGTACTCAGCTCTCTTATGCCCTGACTGATGACATTTGTGACAAACCGTTGGGCTCCTCGCTGAACCAGCGCCACCCTGCGACCGCTGACCTCTAGAAAAATGGGATGGCTCTCTCTCACAATTTCTCCCGAAACTGCCCGACGATGAACTCGAATTGGAAACCTGACGACGTGGTTCCCAAACTTTCACCTCTCTAGATGGATCTCTCTTGGGCTCAATAGCCCTAGCACAGTCAACGATATCGGCAAACACTCTGATGTGCTGGCTCATCACCAACCTTTGAACCGAAGGATAGCGACCCTTCTCGAAATGCTTGCACTTCCTCTCTTCTGTACTCACCAAATCTGTAGCAAATCTCGACAATGCCTGAAAATGCGTAGCATACTGGGACAAAGTCATCGTCCCCTGCTCCAATCGCTCAAACTGATCGCGCAACTGCTCCCTGAAACTCTCTGGAAAATACTGCCCCTCAAAGACAGTCTGAAAATCGGCCCAAGTCATACCACGAACAGGATCTAGGATAGCCTGTGGATCAGCATCTCCACCGGCAAATAAACTCGTACGACGCATCTCCAGAATGGAACTCCACCATATACTAGCCTCTCCAATCAACTGGTAAGTGGCGAAAGAAATCCACAATTTATCCTCCACGATCTCCAGAGTGTCCAACACTTTCCTTACCTCGAATAGCCAATGATCCGCTTCTAAGGGATCACCTTCACCGTTAAATTTCGGAGGATCCATATGCCTAAATTCCCGCAAAGCTTCGATAGTACGATTTCCCGCATTCTCTCGCGGAGCAGCAAATCCACGATTAGCTTCGACCATGGCGGCCGCAAGCTCTCGAGCAAACTGACCAGGAGCCACAAACCCCTGAGGAATAGGAATAACAGGAGGGGCCTCATCCTCCAATCCGCTCATCCTATCATTTACTTCTTCACTATGGGCATCTTGGGCGTGCGCACCCCGACGGCCACGACCCGCTCTTCTACCACGACGATAAGCCATTTCTACAAAAGATCACGAATTCGATGAGAAAGGAGCACAAGACAAGGCTCTAACAAATAACTCAATCAACGAAGCAAGCTCAACCAAGGAGAAGGATATTCGACAATATCAACAACGGATCTTCGTGATCAATGAAATCAAACAACGAGGCTACACCCAAAGGAAAGGAACAATGCATATGTGTACTTTACAACTCATGCCAACCTATGGATCAAGCCAATGTATGCTGTACATGTTCACACGCATGCTAGACAATGCAATAATACCCCATGCAACCCATAGAGACTAAGAGTCTCCCTAAAGGCCTAAGTTTTCAAAACCAAAAGCTCTGATACCAAGCTGTCACATCCCAGATTTTCAAACCATTTTTTTTTTGAAATCATTTAAAATCGTGAATAACAATGGACCATTACTTCAATAATAAATATCTAAGCACCAACTATCCCAATCACACAAAACATGAAAATCCAGTCATGAGTTTAAACAGTTACAAACCAAATCCCAACCACAGAGTTAGGGAGAGAGAGATGTACTAGTAAAAAACTTTACAAATTTCCCTACTCTATTACAAGCTCCAAGAGCCTCAATTTAAAACAAAAATAGAGGAGAGGGGAACTTCTTTCAAATTTTTTTCCAAAAGCTTCATGCATCCGAACCTCCCAAAGAAGGATCACAACCCGTGGAGAAAAATAAGGGCGTATCATGCCAAAGTAGAAAATACCAATTATCTAGCATGCTCAAGATCGACGTGGACGAGTGTGTGAATGTTGGGCATGCAACACACACATATGTACTAAGCATAACAAAGGAAATGATCCATGTCTATCATGTGACTCTATCACACACCCACACACTTGATATGCTAAACAAGCAATTGAGACATATGCTTATGAACCCACACATAACTTTCCATTTATTTTCCTTTATCTCAATATAAAGTTCACCACATTGCTCCTTGTGTTCAAAACATGAATACCCCTTGGGATCCCATCAGAAGTCCATCCCAAATTAGTCAAACCTTTTAACCATTGTGTTTCATAATCGTGGATACGCCACAGAGTCCAATCAGAAGTCCACTCCGGGCTATCCTAGTCCAACGTGTCATGTAACATGTGATAGGGTAGGAGTAGTCTAGTATGCGGCCAAACCGACTAACCATCCTGTCCGTCGTTCCCCAAGTAACTACTGGGAGGGCCAAGTAACCCCCATTGTGCACAATGTCGTGGATGGCGTGACCATCCCGGAAACCCCATCAGAAGTCTGTTTCCGCATACAAGATCAATCACCCCTATCGTTACGTCACCTAGCGAATGCTAGTCAATCGTATCAACCACATACGTATAGTGTTTCGTTCGTTGAGTCCATTATACTATCACTCCTAGCCAAAGCTAGTTGATCTCAAACCAATGCCATGTATTCTAATTTAAACAATGTATGACTCAACTGAATTTATATGAAACACACACACACCTCATGATTTCCACATATAAATTATATGTCCAATACGTCAATTCAATCATGAATTATGCCCAAACACATGAATACTCATTTAATTCCATCATGAGACCACTAATTTAACAAAAGCCCTAATTTAAGAAATCTAGGATTTTTCTCGAATTTGGGGATTTTCACCCAAATTACCCACACATAAAATTCACTTCACCAAAATGCAATTAAGCACTAAAGACACCAAAACCCTCAACAAACTTCGTGATTCATTATCAAACCCTAGGTCAATTTGAAGATTTGTGCATGGACATGAAATTGACCAAAATTATAAACTCACATAAGGGATTTAGGAAGGGTACAACCAAGAACATACCAAATAAGAAGCATTTCCTACCTCAAGAGTTTCCTCGAAATTCGAAAATTAGAGAGCGACGAAACCTTGGTATGTCACGCGTAGATCGGGTGCTATGGATCAACGTTACTCCTTGGACTTTCTTGATTTGAGCACTCTAAGATCTTCAAATCCAAGCTCCAAGCTTGGACTCCAATGGAGGTTTAGAGAGAGGAGGGAGAGAGATAAGGATGATTGAGAGAAAGAGAGGTATGAGGGTTTATGAGAAAATCCGAAATATATCTCCCTTATATAGCCCCTTAGGTTAAATGACCAAAATACCCTTCATTAAACACATTTTCCAAAATTTCAGCCGACCGTCGTCCAGATGAAGGTGAGGTGTCGTCCGGACGACCCCACCTGAAAAGACCCAAAACTGACTCGGGAACCGTGGTCCGGACGACCAATGAGCATGGTCCGGACGAAACCCATCGTCCGGACGAGAGATGAGCATGGTCCGGACGACCATCACTGAACCAAAAAAATCTTCTATCTGCCCTCGTCGTCCGGACGAGACAAGGGCGTGGTCCGGACGACCGACCCAAAGGGAAATGTTGCGGATCCGCTAACCAAAGGGTTAACAAGAGAGTTAGTTGAAAAAGCATCGAAAGGAATGGGTTTAAAGCCTACAAAGATGAAAGAAGTTATGATGGAAACCCAACCTATTTGACTGGAGATCCCAAGATCTAGGTTCAAAGGGACAACTAAGTCATAATTCTCTGGCTGATATCACTGTTGAGTTACAAACTCACACTCATTCCTATGATGCAAACAGTGATTGATGAAGGATAAGATGTGGAGCTTTTAATGACTTTGTCATGTGTGGGGAAAAGTATAAGATTATACTCATTGACAAAAGTCACCTATGTGAGTGTGAAGTGGGGCCGCTTCTATTAGGATTGGAAAGGAGAATCCTTGAAAAAACACTTGCAGAACTAGGCGACATGTTCATGGCCAAAACGAACACACCACTGAGAACTATGTTGTGATAGGAAAGGTCCTGTGTGAAGTCTATTGTCTTGGTTTACACTAACGGCAGAACAGTTCAAGACATCATGTCCACTGGTTTGCCAGTAATACCCGATAGGTTCTCATAAGGGAAGGTTCAAAGCTAAACGCTACCTATCCTATGCAGGGCTGATCCGTTGTACTCTCTCTGTAGTAATTCGAGTTTCCTTCTTCGAGTCTTCGTTCTTTCATGTCTTCGTTATTTCTGTCAATATCATTCATGTGGGGGATTGTTGAAAAAAATCGTGTTTTTCTCGGATTTTAAAAAATTAATTCCCGAGGGAATTGATCTACGATTAAAGAGTTTTTGGATTCGTTGGATACTCCTAGGATATGAGTTCGATTAGAAAAAAGAATCGACAAAATCCGTTGAAAGATGAATGAGATATTGCCGTGCAAAGTCGGTTCGGGACGATTGAGGGGAGTACCCTCTTTTAAGTTGTGTCCCACATTGGAAAATGAATAGATTGGTGATGGGTTTATTTATGATGGTGTGTGACTTAGTGTCACGACCAAGTGAGAAGAAATAAGGTGATGTGCGCATCGCTTATTTTCCCACACGCGCACACACACGCGCACCGCCGCCGCCCGCCCGATCGGCCGTGCCTGTGCCCGAGCCCGCATCCCGGGTCCCGGGTCCGGGTCCGGGTCTGGGCCCGTGGCCCGTGGCCCGTGGCCCATGGCCCGTGGTTTAGTGGAATGTGCTTTCGTGCCTGGAGTTAATATTTTTGGGCAAAGTTCATTTGGGCTTTGTTCTGGCCCAACCATTGGCACATCTTAACCCAACATCAGTCTAGAACCGTTGGCCCAACCCGATAGCCCACAAGCCAAACGTTTTTCTTGTACGTATCTCTAACCCTAGCCGCATCTATCGAAGCTAAAACGTTTCGAATCTGAATGTTTTTTATTTCTATAACGGTAGAAGAAATCATAACGGTAGAAATGAATTGCAATGATTTCATTCAATTCAAACAATTTTTCTGTGAATAAATTCATGCTTGGGGTTCTTCATCGTAACACATAAAAACACAATCGCCTCCTTTCTGTAAAGACTCCCTCGTCCAGGTATTCAAACATCTAGCTAACGCGTTTTGTGCCTCACGAATTCCGTTCCATCGTCTGAGAATATACAGTCACACATAGTTTGTCTGGACGATTTCGTGTAAGTGCGACACAAATCGGAGAACCGATTGTATCCTGGGAATCGAATGCCGGATCGTCCTCTCGCACTGCAGTGGAAGCGGCGAATTCGATTTAAGGACACTGTGTACAACACAGGCCTTCAGTGTAATTCGTTTCATAGCAGTTTGTTAAAATTAATTTCAGCAGATTTATTGTTATACTTCTGTAGATTTCAGACATTGGTTTCGTTACCTAACATACGTTTTTTGCAGATTATAGAAAGATTAAAAATTTTCTGCAGATTTGGGGAAAAATCTCCAACAGGTTGTTCCAAAGAATCTTCAAAAGTGGGATAGTCTTTCCCCGCAACACTTGCTCCCGCAAATCCAGGACACGCATGGGCCTTTCTTCATAAGAAACGTCGGCTTCAAGCTCGATGTTTGACCAATCAATCACATGCGAAGGGTCGGGTTCATATTTTCGCAACATAGACACGTGGAAAACGGCATGAACATTCGAAATGTTCGAAGGCAATGCAAGCCGATAAGTCACCTCTCCAATCTTCTCTATGATATCAAACGGACCAATGAAACATGGGTTTAATTTTCCTTTCTTGCCAAACCAATAAATACCTCGACGAGGCGAGACTTTCAAGAATACATGGTCACCAACCTCAAAAGATAGGGGAGTGCGACGCCGATCTGCATAACTTTTGTAACGACTCTGAGCTGTAAGCAACCTCTGTCGAATAGTCTTGATTTGTTCCGTTATCTGCAGCGTCATCTCGGGTCCAACGATAGCCGACTCGCCTACATCTAACCAACAAACCGGTGAACGACAAGGTTGTCCATACAACGCCTCGAACGGTGCCATGCCAATACTCGAATGGTAGCTGTTGTTCTACGTGAACTCGATCAAAGGAAGATGATCAACCCAACTACCCTGAAAATCTAGTACGCATGCACGCAACATATCCTCAAGAACCTGAATGGTGCACTCTGACTGACCGTCCATATGGGGATGAAAGCCCGTACTGAACATAAGCTTCGTCCCAAGAGAAAGCTGCAAGCTATGCCAAAAACGTGAAGTAAACCTGGGATCCCGATCGGACACAATAGACGATGGCACATCGTGAAGTCTGACAATCTCCCGAACGTACAAACGGCTCAAGGAATCTACGGACTGAGCAACTCTGATCGGTAGAAAATGTACTGTCTTCATTAATCGATCGACAATGATCCAAATAGCATCCTGTCCACCTGGTGATCTCGGAAAACCTGACGCGAAATCTATTGTCACATGCTCCCACTTCCACTCTGCGATAGGTAGGGGCTGAAGTAGACCTACCAGACGCTGATGCTCCGCCTTCACCTGCTGACATGTGAGGCACCTGTAGACAAACACTGCAACATCTTTCTTCATTCCCGGCCACTAAAACTGTCGTCGAAGATCGTGGTACATCTTGGTACCTCCCGGATGGACTGCCAATGGAGAATGGTGAAACTCGTGCAAGATGCTTTCTCGGTATGAAACAGGAACAAATAATCTACCAAGATAGCGCAAACTAGAATCAGCATGGGTCGTCCAACCCTGCCGTGCATCACCGCTGAGAAATCTGATACGAAACTCTAATGCCTCTGAATCCACTGCCTGAGCCTCGGTGACCAATCTAGAAAGCTCTGAATGGATGGACAAATTGCACAATGTCGCATGATCGCTAGTTTCTTCTGCATGAAGGACATAAGGACCCAAGTCTTCCATAGATCTCCAACCAAAAACAACCAAACTCGCCAAGTGAGAAGACTTTCTACTCAAAGCGTCAGCAACTACATTTGCTTTACCCGGGTGGTAATGCAACTCAAAATCGTAATCTTCCAAATGTTCCATCCACCGTCTTTGTCGCAAATTAAGCTCCTTTTGGGTGAACAAATACTTCAAACTCTGATGATCTGAGAAAACTTCGAATCGCTCGCCATACAAGTAATTCCGCCACATCTTCAACGCAAAAACAATTGCCGCCAATTCCAAATCATGAGTCGGGTAATTCTTTTCGTGAATCTTCAACTGTCGCGATCCGTAAGCCACAACTTTACCTCCTTGCATGAGCACACAACCCAAACCATCATGTGAAGCATCGCAAAATACCGAATAACGAATTCCGCGTTCGGGAACGATAAGAATAGGTGCTGAGGTGAGCCGCTGCTTCAATTCCTCAAAAGCTGCTTCACAATCATCGTCCCAGAGAAAAGGAACACCCTTGCGGGTCAAACGGGTCATGGGTGCCGCAAGTCTAGAAAAGTCCAACACAAAATGCCGGTAGTAACCAGCAAGACCAAGAAAACTCCGGATGTCGAACACACTCTGGGGACGTGGCCATAAAGAAACTGCCTCTACCTTTCTAGGGTCAACAGAAACGCCGCCTTGGGACACAACGTGACCAAGGAACTTTACCTCCGGAAGCCAAAACTCACACTTGCTAAGTTTGGCATAAAGGTGATGTTCCCGCAACAACTCTAACACAACTGTGAGATGAACCTGATGTTCTTCCTCGAAAGTAGAATAGATGAGAAGGTCGTCGACGAAGACCACCACAAACCAGTCAAGATGAATACGAAAAATGTGGTTCATGAGATCCATGAACGTAGCTGGAGCATTGGTCAGACCAAAAGGCATGACAACGAACTCAAAGTGACCATAGCGGGTGCGAAAAGCCGTCTTCGGAATGTCCTCCGCTTGCACTAATAACTGGTGGTAACCGGAACGCAAATCGATCTTGGAGAAACAGGTCGAACCACGCAGCTGATCAAACAAGTCATCTATCCTAGGCATAGGATACTTATTCTTCACCGTCACGCGATTTAATTTCCGACAGTCAATGGACAATCGTAACGAACCATCCTTCTTTTTCGCAAATAAAGCAGGCGCATTCCGTGGGGAAGAACTAGGTCGAATGAAGCCCAACTCATATAGCTCCTGCAACTCCGCCGGCGCAAATCTATAAGGTGGTACTAAATCGGAGACGTACCGGGCAACAAATCAATGGAGAACTCCACCTCTCGCCTAGGTGGCAAACCGGGCAACTCTGCCGCAAACACGTCTGGGAACTCGCAAACAACTGGGGGTAACTCCCTACGTAGAGAAGGATCATCGTCGAGACTAAGACTGGCCAACAAGCAACTGACTGAATCGCGCTCCCTCGGATCATAGAAGGACGAATCGATGGACTCCTTCCGGTCACCATACACGTAGAAATAAAGTCCTCCTAGAGAGAACAATCACACTCGACGTCGATAACAATCAATATGGGCATGGAAGGTAGACAACCAATCCATCCCTAGAATCAGGTCGAATCCAGACATTTCCAGGATAATGAAATCAAAGGTGAACCTGTGGTCCTCGAGAGTCAACTCACAGTCTCTGCACACTCGGTCTAGACGAACACGGCCTCCAATGGGAGTGTCAACAAACAATGGTGGATCAAGGACATCCAAGTCTAACCCCAAAGCATGGACGAAAGATGCAGCTAAGAACGATTGCGATGCACCAGAATCAAACAACACATTGGCCCAAGAATTATAAACAAGAAACATACCCCGGACGACTGAAGATTCCGGCTGCTGATGGGACACCGATGATGTAGGAGCTGCTGGGATAGCGAAGACTCTACCCTGGGTCGTAGGACCCTGTTGGTGTCCTCCTCTATGCTGGTACTGCTGTGTGGGCCTGGCGGGAGTTAGAACTCCTCAAGTGCGTGAAGCCTGAACTGATCCAGAAGGCCTTGACTGATGTGGATGCTGTTGTCCACTCCTCTGTTGCTTCTGCCTCACACTACCACGACCACCACCTCCCTCTAGACAATCTCTGATTGCGTGACCCACACTACCACATCCAGAACATCCTGGAGCCCTGCAGTCTACACGAATATGCCCCGGCTGACGGCACCTGTGACAAATGACTGGGCATCGAACTGACCCCGAACTAGCCTGAGATCTCTGGCCCTGAGAAAAGTGAGACTGGTCCCGCAACCGCTTCCTCCCGAAGCTGCCAGAAGAAGAAGAACTGGAACCGGAACCCTGCCGGCGTGGTTCCCACACCCTTGGTCTCGAAATGAAGTCCCTCTGCTGAAGGTCCCTCTTGGTATCAACCGCCCTGGCACAATCTACAAGCTTAGCAGAGACTCGAATCCGATGACCCATAACCATCCGCTGAATAGAAGGATAAAGACCCTTCTCAAATATCTTACACTTTCGCTCTTCCGAACTGACTAGATCTGTCACGAATCGAGACAAGGCCTGGAATCTCAAAGTATACTGGGACACCGACATAGTCCCCTGCTCCAAATGCTCAAACTGCTCTCTAATCTGGTCTCGATAGCTCTCCGGAAAATACTGGTTTTCGAAAACAGTCAGGAAGTCTGCCCATGTCATAGTACTAATAGGATCCATGATAGCCTGTGGATCAGCATCCCCACTGGCAAGAAGGCTAGCGCGCCTCATCTCCACAATAGAACTCCACCATAGAATGGCCTCTCCTGAAAGCTGGTAGATCGCAAAAGTAATACGCAACTTATCCTCTGTGATGCCCAAGGTGTCAAACACCTGTCGAATCTCCACTAGCCAATGATCTGCCTCGAGCGGATCGCCTTCCCCACTGAACTTGGGAGGATCCATCCTCCTGAATTCTCCCAAGGCATCAAGGGTGTGGTTACCCGCATTATCTCTAGAGACAGCAAATCCTCGACTAGCCTCGACCATGGCGGCCGCAAGCTCTCGAGCGAACTGGCTAGGAGCGACAAGCCCCTCCGGAGCAGGAACCGGAATAACGGGAGGTGCACCGTCCTCCACACCTGCTCGATGGTCATCAACCTCCTCGCTATGTGCCTCCTGGACATTGTTCCTATGGTCTCTTCCCAGAGCAATATTACGACGTGGAGGCATTCTACAAAAGATCATGAATATGATAAGAATAGAGCACAAGACAAGACTCAAGTGGATAGTTCAATCGACTAGGTAGGATTTAATCAAAGAGAAGCAAGCTCTACGATATCAAGAAATGATTCTCATAACCAACAGGACTAATAAATGAGGTTACAACCCTCAAACAGAATAGTACTCAAATATTGCTCCTCTAAACCGACACCACCTATGGGATCAATTGCCAATGCATGCTCAATGTTCACACACATATGCTAGATGATGCGAATTTAAACTCAATGAAATCCATAAAGACTAAGAGTCTCCCCAAAGGCCTAAGTTTTCGAAACCGAAAGCTTTGATACCAAGTTGTCATGCCCCGGATTTTCAAACCATGTTTTTGATTTACTTATGAATGGGGAAACAAACATGGCTCAACATAATTTAAGACAAGTTAAAATACCACACACATCCCATTCCCAGCTTACCAAAAATCCGAGTGTGTGAATGCGGAAAATTCAAGTTGTAAGTTCAAACTACAGAAGGGGTAGGAAAGAAGGAAAAACAAGGTTTAAGTTATTACATGCCAAAAGTTAGAATAACCCACAAACCGGGTATCTCAAAATAAAAAACGCATGATCTCCAAGTTGACACCGAATCACCCAAAATCTCAAGGAGCTTCAAGGTCCTCCAAGATGGGTTTCTTACCTGCAGAACCTTTAAAAAGAGCGTGTAACGCTAGAGTAGGAGATATCTATAGTGAACAATGTTACTGATTAACTCGACTCGTGTGTGCCATGAACATATATAGAAATGCATATCAAACATAAACGAGATACTAAAAGCATGGCAATTGATCCCACTAATGCGAGGTGAAGTACTAAACCAACACAAGTAAATAAGACATGAGGGACCGCAAGGCAAGGGTCAATACAAAGATGTATTCCCTAGAGCATGATGTGATATGAGGCTTCCTGAACACCCAAGCAAGAGTTCACAAAGATAGATAGAATGAAACAAGGGACGTCTAGTGAAATGTCCTCATTAGGTGACAACACGAGTACGATGAACAACTAAGCAAGAATTCATTTATTTTTCGCATAGATTCCCTTTCGTACCATAGTAGATTTGGGTTATTCACGTTTCTTTTTCTTGTTGAATAGTATAGCGTAATCCGAAAAGTCCTAGACAAGGCATTTCCAATGTGTTCAAGGTCCAAAGCCCCTAGGTAAGGTGCTTAATGTTTATCGTGTCATTAAAGTCCTGAACAAGGCATCCATTTCGTATTGGAGACATTGGATAGAACAAGGTCAATTAGGAGCTCGTCAACTCACTAACCAATCCTAACCGGCCTTTCCCGATGACATCGGGAGGGCTCATGTTACCCCCATTGTGCACGATGTCGTAGGTGGAGCGACCACCTCGGGACCCGCAAGACAAGGGCGCCCTGCATAAAATATCCAAT
>NMUG010007788.1:0-11918 GCA_002855965.1 Monotropa hypopitys | reverse complement strand
CATGTTGCTTCCAGCTCTGCACGATTTCCCCCTGCTTGGCCGGCCACTTCCAAAATGGCTCTTCCTGCAAAGGGAAGATCATCCGAAAGATGGGGGTGTTGAACTCAGTTCGGATTGCCTTGTATGAGGTTGGGTCTGGCCTGCCCATCCTCAATGCGGGAAATCCGTTGAAGTTAGTTTGCTGCGCGGCAGGTGCTGGTGCCGCACTGATTTCTTTTTCGGGAGACTGAGGCCGCGCTGACCTCTTTCTTTTCTTCTTCTTCTCGGCAGGCTCAACAACGTTGGCGCGGTGAGCCCTATTGGTAGAACGACATGCCTCCTTATTACCTTCTTCTTCCAGTTTTGCATGTTGCTCAACTCTTTCCATGAGCTCGGGAAAAGAGTCGATCGGATTCAAGGTCAAGGACTCCCTTAGTTTCTCACCAAAAGAAAGCCCTAGCCTGAACATTGCGACTGCTTGCTTTTCTGTGCAGTCTTCCACATCATTGTATATTTCCACGTACTTGCCCGCATACTCTCGCAGGGACTCGTTTGACCGTTTTCTCAACGAAGTCAAAGAATCAAAGTGCTTTGGAGCTGCGCAGCTGGTCATAAATCTTCCCACAAATAGCTCGGCGAGTTGGGCCCAGCTTGTGACAGAGTGCACGGCAGTTTGTGGTACCAACTGAGGGTCATGCGACCCAAGCTGGACGCGAACATCCGACAGTAAAGAAACTCATCTCCTTCATAAAGGATGAGAGCTTGTTGAAAGTCCTTCAAATGGGCCACCGGGTCCACCTTTCCATCATACTTAGGAAAGTTGGGCAGAGAAAAACCCCTTGGAATTCTATAATCTGAAATCTCGTGAGACAGGGGAGTTGATGTGATCTGCTGGATGGCCTTCCTTGCACTCTCCTCGGGTGTTGCCTTTCCCCTGAATTTTTCATCTATATATTTCCGCAAATCTTCTACTTGAGGATTGACATCCCCCTAGTCTTGAGCAGCTCTGGCCTGGGCCCTGTTGCGTAGATGATCCCTCAAATCTGGTACTGAATTGACTGATCCGGCTGGTCGAGGCCGATTATTGCGACGAGAGCCTCTGCTTCGCGTCCTACTCTGATGCTCACTTGGCTGTGGAGGGTCTCTAACCTCCCTCTCCCTTCTCGGAGGAGGGGGAGGAGCCTGTAACCCACTGTTTGCCCCATTGACCGGCCTCTGAAGATTCTCCACTCTCCCCTGCCTTCGAACATTCAGAGCCATTCTCTGGCCACCTCGTGTCCTAGGCCGGGTGTGGACGTTCTGCCTCCCAGGGATAACCAACGGACGGTTTCCCTGGGGCGCATCTCCCTTCTAACGTTCCATCTTCTGCAGCTGAACTTCCAAACGTCGTATTGTTTCTCCTTGAGCCCTGACCAGTTCAGCCAGGTCCTCATTCCTAGCGGACTTGGACTGAGATCGAGAGCCCAGGGATCTGGAACGGCTTGTACTCACATCTTCAACGTCGTAATCATCCTGGATATCCACGTGGTCCTCATTATCATCTTGAATCACATCTTCCATCGGCATACCCTGTGCCCTGCTTGAACTTCCCCTCAGATAAATGCGGAACCGTGGATGTCCCTTCGTCTTCTTGGGAGCCTGGGGTGGGGTAGGATCGTTTTCTTGAGTCCCACGCCCATCTCCTACATTCCTTACTTCCTCTGGTGTACGTTCGCCATCGTTTTCTCTGATGATTGCCATTTCTGTTTCAAATTTCTGAGCAACGAGTTTTTCTTCCAATTGGTGTGGATTTCCCACAGACGGCGCCAATTGTCGACGGTGAATTCTTACACTGTCGTTGAATGCTTCAGTAACTGGACTTTTGACCTTCTTGCTTAATGAATTCCTTGTAATCAACCTGCAATAAACTTACTGTACTCAAAGAAAAATCGTTAGAAGACCCCCCGCCTCTGCGGCTTAGAAGGCCCTCCGATGATTAAGTTAGTCCCAAATGGAGCAACGAAATCCTTATCAAAAGAGAGGAAAAAACGAGAGACTCAGTTAGACCGTACCTTTCACAGGTGAAGAAAAGCCTCCTTTTGTATCTATACTCTCCTCATTTATGGTGACCTTCCAACTCCCTGATTTCTCATCATGGAGGGGAGTGAATATGGACAGAAGACTCCTCGTCTTCAGCAACCGTTACATCTTTACAACTTCTTCATTTAATCACATTGGAACATTCTCTCTGACAATATAAACATAACGTACGCATTTATGGTCGCAGAACAACCAACCAGCGTCCAAACATATGTTCGTACTGTTAAGATCCCACGCCGAAGGTTCTGCCGCGCAGACATACCTCCGTGCTGATCACATAAGCTTTCACATCCGCGTAACCCAGCCCGCACACTCTCACAACCGCGCTGCCCGGATAGCCTTCTCGGCCCATCCCTTATCGCGGCAAGCGATTATGTGTGCGGCTGATATGTCACCTCGGCAATGGTCTTAGCTTTAAACTTTTCATCATTGGCTCTGACTAGATCATCCATAATCTGATAACTATGTCCCTGAACAGATTCTTCTCCCTATTGGACATGTTAGCAGCTAATCATAGATAATCTAATCAGTAAGGTCAACATATTTAAGAGACATTTTTATCATACTGAGCACTACTACCAAATCGGCAAAACTGAATTTCATCACAAGCTGCTGATTCTGTGCTGCCACGTGTCACTCATATTTTACCCTACCACATTTTGGAAAGTCATACATAAAACTTATTGAATCCTTATGCATGCATCTCATTTCTTTTATTTCTATGCACTTGCACGAATTCATAACTACTGTATATATCGCTTGTTTATATTTCTCTACTAGGTTTTGCCTAATCCTCTACTTTTTAGGTAAGGATCCGGTGGCCTAGCTTGGAGGGTACATTCACTGGGCAGTGAAGATCTTGGCTCTTGTAGGAGCTTGTTTTATTTCTTCACTTTTGCATTTTACCTTATTTCAAGGATTAACACCCGGTCTGTAATAACTCTAGACTTATACTCTTTTACTTTTTTTGTTTGGATGTGGCATGTGGCTTAATCATGCATGTGGTATTTGGATTTGATGCTATAGTGCCTTATTGAAATTGCTCAAATACCATTATTCAAAAAAATGGTTTAAATTTTTGGGGTGTTACAATACATATGGTCAAACACAAATCCAAGAAGAAAAGCTATCAACACTTTCCAGCAATATGACAGAGGAATACCAAAATGTTTGTAGAGCCATTCCTAAAATCACGAAGGGCAGACTCTCTTTCGCTTTGACTGCGGCCCCCGTGAAGGGAGACTGCATGCAAACCTTGAGCTACCAATGCCTCTGCAACTTCATCACACCTAGTCTGAAATAAAATCCAGATTCAAGTACTAAAACATTGAACAAACAATCTAGAATCACTGAATCCATTGCTTATTCAAGATAAACCACTAAATTACAAAACTCGTGACATTGAAAAAAGAGCAAAGACTACAGCACACAGCCGCGTCATGACTACATTTCTGGAAAAACACTTCTTATTCCAAAACTGCTTAATATCAAAGTTTAGAGAGCTCCTAATGCCGCCGATCCATAAAATTGAAACGGAACACTCGAAAATCAGAATAGAGTCTAAGCATGAGCTGCAATAAAGAATGCATGCATGTACACTGAAACATAGCCATGTGACTGCATGAACTTGTACGCAAGCAAAGAGGCTGAGTGGTAAACTGCTGAAGCAAATAATGCCTGAACCATGATATTCGTACTTATAAACCTACATAATTCACAAACATTCATTAATGAATTTACAATACCTTCCTCTCAACAAAAACAATGGTCAAAGGAAATGGGCGGCCAGATCCTTCAGCTTGAGTGGACTCCTCAACAAGCAGCGCTAGAAGCCGGTCAATCTACAACACATCAATCAGTGACTTCGTTATAAACTAACACCAAAGCTAATCATCCCATATATACCAATGCAAGTATTTGGAGTTATCATTGTATTCAATATTAAAGGTTATAAGTCAGCATTATTTTCACATAACCAACACAAATCTAAAGCAATGTTCACTACTGCCTCTGCTGAGGAGCACCGGCCCGTAGGTTTGAAGACATCACTACGAATTTAAGATGTTATAACTCATAAGGCACTGATAGGAATTATTATTAACCATCTCGATCGCTTGTCTTTTCGACCATGAACGAATCCCGCGCGCATTCAGGATCGGGAAGAGGACTTAAATCGGCCAGGCAATGGCATAGATATTAATGACCTGACCCCTCTCACTTAAAGGCTCGCTTACTTTCTTAAAGATACAAAACGACCAGCCAGAAATGGTTGTCCCTCCCGTATTTTAGCGTCTTACATTACATGGAAAGTAAGGAGTCAAGGTATTATTTCTTTCTCTCGTTTTATATAGATATGTACAAATTTTACCAACAATTCTGTTTAAACAAAATTAGGGCTGGAAATATCCAAATCAAACAAAACTAAGCCTTAAGTCACAATCAATGTGTCGGCTGGAAAGATCCAATATAAACAAAAAATAATGAAGATTTTTTTTGCTCATTTTGTGAGAAAGGGATTTTCCTTTTATTCCTTGTCTGTGCAAGATTGGTACCTAGTCGGGCCCTTCTTTTTATTCCAATGAATCATACATAACACGATTTATCTAATTTGAAACCAAAAACAGCTAATTTCACATTTCCAAACCCTCACCAAAATAACAACTTAGCGATATGACTGAGTTGACGTGGTTTCGGGAACAGGTGAACCGTCTATTTCTTAGTATTATAAACATTACAGATATTCAAAAATTGTGAACTAAGGCCCTATTATATGGTCTTAAACTAGAGATTTAGAATATTTTACCTCTCGGATGCATACAGTTAGGGGTGTAAATCGGTCGGGTCAGTTCGGTTTTGGGGGGGTTGTGGCCCGAACCAAACGGTTCGGGTAGGTATAGCTGAGAACCGATCCCAAGCCAGAAAAACAACGGAACAAAATCGGTTCGGTGTGATTAGGTTCGGTTCGTTTTCAGGTTTTTTTGTTTTTTCGGTCCGGCATTTAAATTTAAAATGAACAATTGAGATTGAGATTTTTTCCCACTTAAAATGGACGGCTTAGATTGATCAGTCCAAATCGGTATGTTTTTTACTCTTTCGGTTTGGTTCGGTTTCGGGGAATTTTCTGGAAACCGAGACCGAACCGAAGACTTAAAAAATTCGAAACAGAACTGGCCAGAACTACCCTGACTCCGACCAAAAACCAAACTAATCGATTGAATTTTTTCGGGGGGGGGGGGGTTGGTCCGCCTTTTTTTCTTTAATCCCTACATAAAGTTGTACATCAAAGAGCCAAGTACAATTTTTCTTTCAAGTTATGAACAGGTCAACAGCAAAAATACTTCAAAAAAACTAAGGTTTATTAGCTAATCCACTCCGTAAAATGATTATTCGTTAGACTAAAACAGGAAAAAAAAGGTAAAAAGATGATTCCTTATCAGAACCAGGCCACCGGGAAACTTTACTAGTACTCTTACTTAAATGGCGTGTCCTCTTTCTTAACAGTGAAAGCACTCGGAAAAAACACAATCCAACATGAAAACTTTGGAATGTAAGAGAATTACTTCAAAGTATGTGAAACAGAGCAAAAATATGCAACAAACCTGGAGAGACAGAGACTGGGGATACAACTAAAACGATCATTATGATGCACCCACTTCTTACACAAAAAAGTGGGAGGAAATGGGAATATAGCTAGGTTTAAAACTCTTAGCTTCCTTGTCTGGTGTTTCTTTTCATGTAGCAACTATATTCCCTTCGATCTTCTTTTTTGCCTTGTAACCTTCATGTTGACTAGAAAGTATCCTCATTGGTGCAGTTGTTGATCCTAACTATTATAATTACCAGTGATTTCTCAAATAAAGACGCGACTTTCCAACTTCCAAGTCTACGATTTGCAGTCTAACTTGTTATTTTCTTTTGCATGTGCTCATATATACATTCCATTCCATGTTTATTGAAGGATTGACATATCTTCCAAATATTGTTATTCCGCCAAGATTTTTGAACTGTATCACCCTATTTAAACCATCAGAGTGCATTTTGTAAGCAACATGTCAGCAATTTTTCAAATATCTAAGTGTACAGACAAACAGGTTTCTGATGTTTGGGATACTTTCTAGCCAAAAAAAAAACAGCGGGTGAGGTTGGAGTTAACGAGGTTATTCCAGATTTCAACCATGTAGGACTTACAAGGATACACATTTCAACCATAACACCGTTAAACACCTTTATAAAAAAAGAAGAAAACATGTCCAACACCCCCCTCCTCCCTATCATCAAAATATAAAAATTACTAATAACAAGCATCAATTGAAACACAAAGCTTGAAAGAACCAGGCGTTGATTATGAACTATAGAAATACAGACAGTTTTCAGCAGTTCCAGTAAAATACTTGATTGATGAAACTAAAAATTCAGAATTTACAGGAAGTTACTGTTTTCTGCTCAAGTGTCAACTGCCAAGGCATACCTTTCCATTCTCAGTAATCTTCTCCAAAACTTGGGCTACGTTTGCTGTTGGGCTGCTCACCTTTCCTACTTTTACTCGCACAGGATCAGTTAGGTATTCCTGATAAATCACATAATAAATGGAAGGCTAAATGTGAAAAAGGTTTTTCATCCTAACATTATTATCAAAAATAATAATCTAATGACATGTTCTCAAAATAATTCCAAAAGTTGCACAACCATAAATAATACGCTTTGATGGTTCTTATCATAAATGTTCAACCCAGTGGACAAGGCTCCCAATAGAATCTGGGAGACGTATGTAGGCAGCCTTACCCCACCTTTTCATTTCATATTTTTTTTGTCATAGACTGATTCTCGTGACACGAATTCAGGCAACAGCACAGAGACAGATGACACTTCCCATTGCATCAGGTCATGGCCCCTTTCAAAAGTTCCGTTTGTTCAAATACTAAATGTGATAGGAACTAAGGGGAGCTGAAAGGGGTATAAGGTGTAATATGTTAGTTTCAGTCAGTTAATACGGTTAGTTAGTTAGGTTGTTAAAGACTCTTCAGATGTGACAGTTAGTTAGGCTGTTAAAGGCTCGTAAACTGTTATAGGAGTTGGGGTCTGTTTCAGCCTAGATAAATAGTTGAAGTACGAATGTAAAACAAATGAAAGATGATGAATTCTCTTATCCTCTCAATTCTCTCTCTGAATCTCTCTCTGTATTCATCCATTTCCGGAAGAAACCCCTTTCTTTTCCGGTAAAAGCAAGCGCAGGATCTCCAATTCCCTGAATTGATTTACCATTTTCCGGTAATTCAGTTGTATTCTCCCGGTAAAACAATAAGGATTTCTGGCTAAATCCTAAAACAATACGGATTTCTAGCTAAATCCTATTAGTGGTATCAGAGCTCCTTTGCTTTGACTCTGAGAAATTCAAATCATGGCGGATAACACAAGATCTCGCAACATCAAAAGATCGGAGGACTCCATGCGGAAATTGTCAGATTCAACTGGTGATGCCATCAAACGGTTGACAGAAGTAACAAATCAACATGCTGGGTCTCTGGAGGGAATTAATCAAACCCTGGAAGGACTCAAGGAATTGATAACTACAATGAATACAAGGTATGAACAAACTCAATAAAAGGCAACATCATCATATTCAATGCCATTACTTCCGAATCCTCCACAGAATGCTGGACACTTACGTGTCTTTCAACCAAAACTTGATTTTCCAAGATTCTTTGGAGAGGATCCCGCTGCTTGGATTTATAAATGTGAAAAGTATTTTGAGATAAATATGATAGAGGAGAATCATAAGTTACATATGGAGGATAAAGCTATGCAATTGTATAAATGGTATGAAAAGTCCCATACACTTAGATCTTGGAGGGAGTTTTCAAGGGTACTACATCTTAGATTTGGGGATGATGTGTATGAAGATGCCACTGGGCAATTAACTAAACTAAGATAGTGGTCTACGGTCAAGATTTATCAAGAAAATTTTGAAGAATTGGCAACCAAAACCACAGGACTTAATGAGGAATTCTTCATCAGTTGTTTTGTAAGTGGATTGAAGGGTGAAATCAAAGGAGGAGTGATAATGTTACAGCCTAGAACCATTTCTAAGCCATTTTCTTCACCTGTTTGGTAAAAACAAGATAACACATGGAGAATGTGCATTGACTACAGGGCTTTGAATAAGAACACTATCAAGGATAAGTTTCCAATTCCCATCATTGATGAGTTATTAGATGAGCTACATTGAGATAAATACTTTTCAAAGTTGGATCTAAGACCAGGGTATCATCAAATTAGAATGAACCCTAAGGATGTGGGAAAATAGTTTTTAGAACACATGAGAGTCACTATGAATTTTTAGTCATGCTTTTTGGTTTAACTAATGCTCCCTCTACTTTCCAAAGCCTAATGAATAATGTATTCGGGCCTTTCTTGAGGAAATTTGTTTGTGTTTTTTGATGACATTCTCATCTTTAGCAAAACCTGGGCTGACCGCATACAAGATGTAATTCTTACTCTGACCAAGTTAAGGGAACATCAACTATTTGCTAAACTAAGCAAATGTGTTTTGGGGAGACAACAAGTGGAATACTTGGGGCATGTAATAAGCAGTAGAGGAGTGGGACCTGACCAGACAAAGATTAACAGCATGATCAATTGGCCCAGACCACAGTCTGTTAAGGCCCTTAGAGGATTCATTGGACTAACTGGTTATTACAGAAGATTCATCCAGAACTATGGGAAGATCTTCCAACCTTTAAATGCACTTCTCAAGAAAGATGCTTTTAGTTGGTCAAGAGAAGCTGAAATGGCCTTCAACCAACTCAAAAATGCCATGACCACAGCTCCTGTTTTGCAGATACCAGACTACACTGAGACTTTTGTAATAGAATGTGATGCATCAGGTAAAGGGGTAGGGGCTGTTTTAATGCAAGAAGGCAGATCTATAGCATTTTACAGTAAGGCTCTATCCCAAACCAGTCTAGGAATGTCAACTTATGAAAAGGAACTCTTGGCAGTAGTCTTAGCTGTCACCAAATGGAGACACTACTTATTGGAAAGAAGGTTTCTTATAAAAACTGACCACCAATGTTTGAAGTTTTTACTGGAACAGAGAGTAACCACCCTTAAGCAACAGAAATGGCTTACCAAGCTCATGGGGTATGATTATGACTTGATATACAGATCCGGCAAAACTAATATTGCTGCAGATGCACTGTCAAGGAGGGAAGAAGAGGTTCATTTACTTGCATTGACTATAGTCTTGTGTAAATGGGTGAAGGAATTGCAGGATAGCTGGATTCAAGATCAAGAATTGCAAAAGCAATTAAAATTGGATCCTACTAACCATCCTCATTACTCTTGGCAACATCATATGTTATACTACAAATCAAGGTTGGTTTTGGGAAATAGGCCATCCTTTCCTTTGAAACTTATCAATGAACACCGTGACACACCAGAAGGGGGGCATTCTAGGGGTGAAAGAACTTATCAGAGGTTGAAACAGGCTTTTTTTGGAAGGGTATGAAGCAGGTTGTGCTCCAATATGTTTCTGGTTGTGATGTTTGTCAAAAGCATAAGAATGAGACAGTGGCAATTCCTGGATTGCTCCAGCCACTGCCCATCCCTGATAGGTTATGGAGTGACATATCCATGGATTTTGTGGAGGGACTTCCTAATTCCAGTAACAAAATGTGATTTTAATGGTAGTTGATAGGCTGAGCAAATATGCCCATTTCTTAGCCTTAACTCATCCTTATACTGCCACCATTGTTGCACAAACTTTCTTAGACAACATCTTCAAGCTCCATGGTATGCCCCAAACTATTGTTTCTGATAGGGATCCCTTGTTTACCAGCAATTTTTGGAAAGAATTGTTTAAGCTACAAGGAACAACTTTGTGCATGAGCACTGCATACCATCCTCGGTCTGATGGACAAACAGAGGTGGTCAATAGGTGTATGGAAAATTATTTGAGATGTTTAAGAAGTGATAGGCCTACTGCTTGGGTGAAGTGGCTGCCACTAGCTGAATGGTGGTACAATACAACTTTTCACATCTCCACTGGAATTACTCCATATGAGGCTTTGTATGGGCAACCACCTTCAAATCTAATGCACTATGTGCCTGGGGGGTCTACAATTGCTGCAGCAGACAATCTTTTGAAGGATAGAGCAACAATCCTCCAGCTATTGAAGGAAAACTTGGCCATATCACAGCATAGGATGAAACAATTGGTTGATCAACACAGATCTGAGAGTGTTTGAGATTGGGTGTATTTGAAACTTCAACCCTTGAGGCAAGTCACTGTGGCTTTTAGAAGAAATGCAAAACTGGCTCCTAAATATTTTGGTCCTTATCAAGTACTGCAGAAAATAGGACCTGTGGCATACAAGTTGGATCTACCACCTCAATCCAAGATTCATCATGTATTTCATGTTTCCTTGTTAAAGAAGAAACTTGGTGATGGAGTGGCAGTGCAGTCTGAATTACCCTTGGTAGGGGAAGAAGGCCAAATAAAATTGGAACCATTGGCTATCTTGGACAGAAAACTGGTTAAACGAAATAACAAGCCTCACACCATGGTATTGATTCATTGATCTAACTCTATACCAGAAGATGCAACCTGGGAATACTGGACTAATTTGCAACGAAGATTTCCTCATTTTCAACCTTGAGGACAAGGTTGATTTTAAGGGGGTGGTGATGATAGGAACTAAAGGGGGCTGAAAGGGGTATAAGGTGTAATATGTTAGTTTCAGTCAGTTAATACGGTTAGTTAGTTAGGTTGTTAAAGACTCTTCAGATGTGACAGTTAGTTAGGCTGTTAAAGGCTCGTAAACTGTTATAGGAGTTGGGGTCTGTTTCAGCCTAGATAAATAGTTGAAGTACGAATGTAAAACAAATGAAAGATGATGAATTCTCTTATCCTCTCAATTCTCTCTTTGAATCTCTTTGTACTTTTCTCTCTCTTCCTCTTATTCTGTAATTCTTCCATTTCCGGAAGAAAGCCCTTTCTTTTCCGGTAAAAGCAAGCGCAGGATCTCCCATTCCCTGAATTGATTTACCATTTTCCGGTAATTCAGTTGTATTCTCCCGGAAAAACAATAAGGATTTCTGGCTAAATCCTAAAACAATACGGATTTCTAGCTATCAAAATGCAAGCAACCAATGCCCTTTACAAGTCCATAGGTACTATCGAATAAAAGAGTCGTGGTTCAAGGGACTCCACCTGTGCAAGTGATTCAATCTCCACTGGCATGGTTGCACTAAACAACAAAGTTTGATACTTTTCTGGAAGATTCCGCATAACCTGAAACAGATTGAAAAAGAGTAGTACAGTTTTTCCAAAAGGTTCACAAAACAAGTCTAGGGAATGGGATGCGACAAGTTGTCACTAAACATGAATACATTTAGAGGTTGCTGTTTCTTCCCCGCAGATATGCAAAAAGAGGTAAGGGCCCTCCAGAATGAAATAAGAATTATGCAAGAAAGGTGACAAGTGGAAACTATGATCATGTTGAAGGAAATGTTTTCACTAAAAATTGAGATACCACTTACCTCTTTTATTTGTGGTTCAAAACCCATATCAAGCATTCTATCAGCCTCATCCAAAACAACATATGAAACTCGAGATAGAGAAGTATTCCCTTGCTGTAAGTGGTCAATAAATCTCCCAGGAGTAGCAACCACTATATTCACTCCTGCTCGTAGCTCAGACCTCTATTGAAGCATACAAAACCAGAAGTCCCAAAAATAAAAAGATAAGGAAAAGTTAATTTATGTCACGAATAAACAGTACTGGCATCAGGGAGAGACAAATAATTGACAAATCACAGTCATCACCAGTGGTCCCTGGGCAAATCCCAGCTAAGCAGGCC